>JAPYYV010002636.1:0-20193 GCA_030522625.1 Copidosoma aretas
ACTGCTATGCTGCAAATTCCAGGATGTTTCAATGTATATTGCTGTTTGAAGCTTGATCAGCAATCTATTATTGCTTTAACCTCAAAACGACAAGCAAAACTCACCAGTGTCTCTCGCAAGCATAAACGACACTTTATTATCTTTACTGGTTATTGATTTTTACACTTCCTGCCACATACGTATGCAACATCTTACGCCTGAGATTTTACTATTTTTAATCATACCTAAATAATACTTTTCTTTAATTCTAAGGACGCATATTTTAATTGAGTTTATTTTTATATCGCCATATTTGGTTAAATGGATAAATCAATAAAATCAATGCTGTTCAACTATACGTAGAGTATCTTTAGTGGTCAACGGAGTACGTTAATAAGTAGTATATTGTATAGAGAATACTTAATTATAATGAATAATTTATATCATAACGCAATATTATGGCTACTACATAATTTCTGTATCTTTCAAAGTACTCTAAAATATGTATGTGAGAACCTATGTACAATTACCACAACAGACTAGGAATAAGTATGAAGATTATGTGAAAAGCTTATCACTTTTTTATTCGACAAATATGATATGTAAAGATGAAGTGATTTAAAAACATCGCTTCAGAATATTAAAGAACAATTGCTTGAAGTCGTTTTACTCTTTACAAGCATTTTGAAATACTTGATTTGTGCACTGATTAGGAAAACGATTTGTATACTAGCGTGGTATCGGTTCCGGTACATGGTTGTTCCAAATTGTATACTGTTTAAAAAAATAGAAAATAAAAATAGTTTTTTTTTTAAGTGGAAATTTATTACTTTTATATCATAAAAGATCGATTGTCACGTGACTAAAGCCTTGTTATTTGTTATGTATTTGGTTAAGACTCGTGAAAAGTGGGTGAATTGGAAAATACATTTAAAAAAAAATAAAAAAATCTATGTTTTAAAAAATTAAAGCTTAATAATGTAGGATAACTAGCTAATGATTTTTTTTTAAATCAAATAGATAGAGAGGTTTATTCGAAAAGATTATATTTTAAATATCAATTTCGTTTAGTCGTAGGGATGAGAGCAAGTACGCTTATTTACAAAGCTAATACTGTAAAGTATGTTATGGAATTTAAAATTAAAAAATTGTCAGTGCAAATGTTTGTAATTATATGTATGTTGATTATTAATTGTTCAAAACACCGAGACGGATGATTAAAAATAATTTTGATTTTTCTTCATTGTCGCATGATGAAAAATCCAAGAAAAATATTTTATTTAATCATATATGAGAATTACATAACAAGATAGAAAAATAGTCGTATATATACTAAAATCAAGTTACAAAATAACTAGAGCTTGTGAAACGTGTATCACATAACAAGTATAACATAATATATTATTCCTAGCATTTTGACACTAATCTTTGGTATTTGACGACGGAGGAAAATTTGTTTTAAAAATATACTGCAATTAACGATGTTAAAATTATATCAGTTTCATAAAGACTGATATAATAATAGCAATATATTTTTAATTTGCACTATGAGTTAAAGAAACAATCTAGCTCGCACAAACGAGAGTAGACTATAGGCACGATTATGGTTTTCTTGGCGTTGCACTAATGATATATTCAGGTACAACATTGAAAGTAAAACACTTTTTACTCGTGCAAAAAGATCGATATCTTGACTCGTTTTCAAGATATTGAGGTCAAAAGTTAAAAAAAATCTGCTTACGTATAAATGCAATATTAGAATGATTTCTTGATAAATAAATTGATTATATAATAGTTTACGTATTAAGGTATACATAGTAGGTGTATGTATTAAGTTATATAAAGTATACATACTATTACTATTGTCAAGGATGTCGATGGCCACGGCATTACTACCTCTGATCTATATAACTATGTTTTAAATGATATTATTATAAAAAAACTAAAGCTTTTAATGTGTGTATGTTAGCTATTTTCATATGTCCAATAAAAATATTGTATCATTGTAATTATTGATGTTCTAGTCGGAAATATCGTAGTGAGGCTGTACTGCATTCAACAATTTGATTGCTCATCCATGGTTTATTACTGTCAAGCTGTTGGCCTCTGTTTAATGGCCATACGCTTCTAGGTCATGTTGCCGGGTTGCTGTATAGGTGTTAATTGTCTTCACATCTGGATGACAATTGGTCTTATGACGATGGTATTGCTGGCTGTTATTTGTCGGAGGTTCAGCTATTTCCGTCACCTGTAAACAATCTATAACAGATAAATAAGGGGTCTCCTATTAAAAGAGGCATATCCATATTTGCTAGTAAGAAGAGCGAGAAGGCGCTTAAAGTAGCTTCAGTATTTTGCACCCAGAATGCTAGTGTTGTTACAATATGTATCCTGCTTTCGTTGATTCATCTCTTTTCTACGAAATTTTATTTGGCATCCCTTCTTGCACATAGTATCGCCTAATGTAATTCATTTTGATCTTATGGTTATGCGTTAGCAGTATTTTTTGTAATTGGTAATGCTATTCTATTATTATTACTAATATGTCTATATGCTACGTACCTATGAACATAGTTTGCTTTAGTGGACGTTTAAGGATGTGTAAAATGTATGAGTAATCATCTGAAATTTTATTTGCCTCATGTCCATTAAGAGACTTATCACTATTCAGGGTTTCTTTCATTATTAAAAAAAAGGGAAATTAAAATTTGTATGAGTCTGCGTGGGTTTTGAAAGATGTTTTTTCTTTTTTAAAGAAATAGATAAGTTTTATTTTGATGGCGTTGGCTTTTACAGCTTTGGTATTTTCTTAAAAAACTCTATGTTCTCCTCTTCTTTTCTGCGGGACGCCTGCACTTGTTCGAAGGCATATTTGGTGTATCAACGATAATTTTCGTCATCGTTTGGCAAGTTATTGAAGGTTTTTGCCTTTCTATCACTGCACATGTTTCTTGCCATGACAACTCCGTCATTCTGTGACTATGGAGTCTGCTGCTCTGGTAGAAAAGATGGTCCATTTTTTTCGGCCGTGTGTCGATTGATAGTTTTTGTGGGCCTTCCGTGATTGTGCACAGGTGCTTCTGCTTAGGACGCTTAACTGCTTTTATGAGGCTGAACGATTAATTTCTTTAAACAAATTTTTTTACTTTTTTATGCATATACATCTGACATGTATATCGTTTTATTCACATATTTTTGTGTTCTTAGTCTTGTTTAATGTTGTGACTGTATTTTTCAAAATATTTCAGTAATTTTTTTCTGCCAATGACAATTTAATACAATTCTAATAAACTAACGTCTGATAATACTTTTTTCTTTACAAGCAAAAAAAATGTCGGTTTTCTAGGTTGTACTATAATAAGCCTGCTTTCTTTTCGTTGATCTTTTTTGTTATAAGTAAAAGTAACTGAGAATGTTCGTGAGATAGGTAAGTAAGGGACTATAACTTAGGGCCTGGATAGTAAAAATATTTGTTTGCCAATATGGTTAATTAGCAATATCACGAATGTTAATCGATGTAATTATTAATCTTTTATAATCTTATTTTCGTGTTGCACACTTCCCCTCAAACCCACTACTTATATTTGTGTCGAGTGAGGGTTGATACATACATCGAATATATTAGTGCACTCAAAGTCTTTGAAAAATCATATTTTTAAATTAATTTTTCTTTTTTCCTTTTTGTAACATTAATTATTTTATAATAATAATTGAAATTTTTTACATACGCATGTTATATAATGTTGTTACGTTTTTTATTGCCACTATCGCTATGACAGTAATATAAACTCATTAGTCGTTTGATAATTTGATTTTCCCACGTATTGTATGTACAGAAATTGTGCTGTATAAAAAAAATCCATAAAATTTCTCTTCCTTCTTCTACTTTTGCCATGAGCCTAGATACAAAAGACATAAATTATAAAAATTTCTGGATCATAAGACTTTTTTTCTACACTATAGATATAGATTTGTAATTATGTACTATAATGTGTAATTAAACAACTTTTGTCTACGTTTAGAGTACGTATTCTAATGCCACTCTACAGTATCACGTTATAGGTCTTATAATTGATCTTCGCTCTTTTGGAGAGCCTCTACTATTGAGCATTATACTATTTGTTTGATGGTTCTTTTAAAATATATACTATCTTACCATCCATGCAAATTTTCGTGTTTAGTTTTCTGTTGCAGTACTACTCTGACTGGTATTTATCTTGTACCAGGGGCATTGCTGCTAGTGCCCTTAGCTGCGTTAGTAAATATATGATTTGTTTTAATAGTTCTGTGTAGGTTTGCCTGCTCTCTGGTTCTTCAAAGCTGGATGGGAGTTGTGCGCGCTGGCCAAATACGAGTTCGTACCGCGAGTAGCATGTGCTCTTATATTCCAAAGTATTGTATGCAAGCATACACAATAGTTGTAGCTCGTCGCATTTTTCGACTTTTTGAGGTTTGTTTTTAAATATTCTGCTAGGACGTTATGCATGTGCTTTTTTTTTCACCATCACTTTGGGGGTGTCAGACAGTACTCCCGATTTTGTAAATTTTAAATAACATTGGAAATTCCGTTATGGGTTTGTCCATAAAACAAACTCTACAATGCGATAATAATTTCTCTAGTGCGCCGAAATATGCTATGAATTTATCAGTTAGTGCCCTTACTGTATTCTCGGCTGTCGCTTTTCGTACTGGTGCCAGGACAATATATTTTGTTTGTTAGTCCAAAATAGTCAGTATGTGTACGTTGTTGTCTTCTATAAGCCTATTCATGGGTCCATACAAATCTATAGACATTATTTCGAACCGATTACTTTGTATGTTAATAAGAGCATTACTTGTCTCGTCTCTACGCGTACCAGCTTTTTTCTCCAACACGTTCGGCAGTTAAGTACAAACAATCTTACGTCGGGTCTCATATTTAGCCAGTACAAATATTTTGGAATTCTAATATACGTTTTATTAATACTTTTTGTGCCCAGTCGCAGATGCCTTGTGATATTCCATGATCACTTTCTACCATTGGTCTGCTCATATCACTGCGAGTGAATTCAGATAGAAAGTTTCAATGACTTTCCAATCCAAAAAAATTTCCACAAACTGATCCATGAAGTAGGTCCACTGTGTTATATTGAAAATTTCTAGGTCACGTATGATTCCTGCTAACTCTAGTTTATCAATTATTATAAGACTTGTATGTGAGTACATGTATTTCTTGATATTTGATTTTAGAGCAGTCTCTTTAAAATGCGATCTTACATACATTTTTAGGACTGATACTTTTCTAACGCTTGTTCGCATAACGTCTTCTAGTATTTTTGCTCATTATTTAAAGCTATGTTTACATGTGCCCTCTTTGTAAAGTGCCTCAACTATTTCTGTATCGGGTAAGTTGTCTGTTATAGTAGCAAAGTCTATAATATCTAGAAAGCAATGATAATAATATTTTAATTTGTGCATTCTTTGAAATGGTATTAAGCATTGTCAGGCCTTTTATCTCTTTAGACTCTGCTTTCTCTGAGTCGCTTTCTAACTCGCAGATAGCCTTAAAATATCCTGCTATTTTTTTCGCTGCTGCTCTCTTTATATGATTCTGACAAGCTTGGAGAATCCAATAATGCTGGATCTAAGGGTAGAAGGGTATCCGGTGCAGATGGGTCGCGTGCTTTACGTGCATTTCCCTCTGTATTATTTTTTTTCACTTTTATTACACGTTTCATTTTTTTTTCTCCCTGGGATATTGTGTTGTATAATGATTCTGTATTTTTGTAAAATTTGTCTATTTTTTATTTCGGAGTGGCTGTATTTGTAATCATATATTTGTCTGTCTATGTTGCGGTTTAAACCATCGCTCAAGTTTTGTCTTTTTTTCAAACGTACGTATACATAATTTTTATTTTTATTTTATGTGTAGACATATATTGACATTAAATTCTCTTGTAAAAATGAATATGCTTGCTGCTTCTCCAAACTTTGCCGACTATGATAAGATAGATGATACCTCCTAAAATGGGCACTTATGCAACTATTTAAAGTTTGTTTCAGATTTTCTAATTTGGCCGTTCAAAGATAAAATTCAGATAAAATGATTTACCTGTGTTAAAGGTCATTTTAATTCTCTTGTAGGTTGTCTAGTATCACTTTGGTTGTATTTCATTGCTTAGAAATTTAGCGTACTCTTTGTGTGGCGTTTAAGATTGTAGAATAAAATTACTTTAAATTATATCTTTTTGATCTTGATCAAATGTTGCCGTATTAGAATATTTACGTCATTTTAGCTTGCAAGTGCTGTCGTTAGCTTGATTGTATTGTATAATTATTGGGTGACTTTCTTTAAGCTCGTCTTTATAAGATTTTTTTCCGTAAATAAAGTAATGATTTTACTTGTTAGTTCGGACTAGTCATTTAGGTATGTTATTTACTATTGGTCTGCTTAGATGCGTTAAAGTTATCGCCCGTGGATTCCAGTAGTAAAGTTTTTTGTTAATCTGCGGTAGCGTTGGATTTATAGGCGTATATTATTCTACCCTGCTTTTTGTCGAAATTTTTGCACTTGACATCGAGCCTAACTCTAGCTTAAATGTAAGCTATCGAGCCATTGAGCATCGCGTGAATTTTTGCGTATAGACCGGCCTCTCTCTCTTGACGTTTATGTGTATGCCTGTGTGAAAGTGTATAATTGACGTGTTCCTTATTTCCTTATTGTCATTTTTTTTTACTACTGTAGGGTTTATCTTGTATACTCTCTTTCGGGGCCAGTCGACTAAATTTGGCTGGACTTGTAGCAGCTAGTTGCTGCTCTTTTCCTGTTTGAATTTCGCTTCGACTGTATGTCTTTTGACTACTCTTTTTGTTCCTCTTTTTCTTTTTTCTTTTGCTTAGTGCTTTTACCATTGTAGCTAATTTCTCTTTTGATGGCTTTCTCTTTGCAGTTTATGCTGTTGTATATACCTGCACTAGCTGCAAGTCCCAGTTTTTTCGGTATCTTTATTATTTGCTGCTTTTTTAACGGCCAGTGGTTTATCGCCATTCGCTAAGAAAATATCGCTTAAATTTGCCATTGGTTACTTGCATTTAAAAACTCGGGATAATATATCCTGCTGTATAAGGGATGTAATCGATATTTTTATATTAATCTGCATATTTCTGCCCTCACGTATATATGCGAGCACATCTCGAATTAGCTTTTGTGATACTTCAGGAGTTTTAGGAGCTTTGTGCCGCTGTTATTAAATGCTGTTGGCTGTCTTTAGTTCCATTTTCTATTCTTTTTGTACTTAATGTTGTTAGTTCACATTGTCAAACTCTTTATCTTTTTGCTTTGTCTGTTGTTAATATCATCTTTTTTGTTATTTCTGTCTTCTGAGGCTGCATTATAATCGTTGCTTCATATGAATTTATCTAAACTGCTCTTTGTTCGATGCTTCTGTTTTTCAACTTTTTTCGTTGACTTATATAAATCAGGGATATTTTTTTTTATTTTTCCTGTCCGTTCTTATTATATTTGTTGCGTCTTGTGCGGATATTGTACATTCTCGCCGGTGGCGGTGGAGCGTTCGTGTCACCAAATCTCTCTTTTTTCTATGTTTCTGTGAGCTCGCATAAATGTTTGCGCCCTAATTTAGGATTAAGGGTGTTTCTCTATTTCTTTTAGAATAAGGTTGCACGACGATGCGTCGGGAACTCTGATAATTTTCCCTGGTCGAGAGACAAAGTTGAACTCATACCCACGTAGTTCTGCCTTTAGTCTTGTAAATCTAGAGTCTGGTTTTTCGATATGTTTTAATGTTTCAACGGCTCGTGATTGGTAACTGCAGTAAATTTTCGTCATTACAAGTATGGTTTAAATTGCCATTTTCCAGAGACTATGGCGACCACTTTTTTAATGAACGATAAGTAGCAAATTTCGCTGCCTTTCAGGCAGTGTGATGCACATTGGAAAAGGTGATCTTAGCCCATGCTTCCTTGGCTCAATGTTATACCCACTACATAGTCTAATGCATCCATTGTGACTATAAATGGCTTAATTATATCCAACGCTGAGAGTACGGGCTTGCTGCATAGAGCTTTAACGAGAGTACCAGAGGCTTCGTGTTCAGGCTTCTGCCAGTTAACTTCTGTGCCGTCGTAAAAGTTTTAAAATGGGTAGTGCTATTTTTATGAAATATTCTATAAAATGACAGAAATATCTTATAAGACCTAAAAATTGTTTTATTTTCTCTGCGTTTGTTGGTCCTGGATAGTTTTTTTACGGACATAATTTTTTCTGGGCTTGTTTTTAGTCGTTTGTTTCCGTCTATGTGGCCTAATACTTTGGCTTCTTTTTTAAGTAGCTAACATTTTTTTTGTTCTATTGTTTGGTTGTTATCTTCCAAAGGTTGAGCTCATCTTCAAAATAGTCTATTTTTCACCCAATTTTGCTGCAAACAGCATTATGTCGTTAATGTTTACTTCTACTTTATGTCCTTGTAAGCCCACCCTTGCTAGTGTTATCGCACATCCAAATGTGTTTACCAAATCAGTGCAGCACATCGGCGTACGTTTGTATTAGGACTGGTTATCTGGTCTAGTGCTGTTTCATGAACGTCTTTTTATCCATTCTCACGTAAAAGTATCCCATTTCTGGGTTAACTAAAGTACTATAGCTGGCAGATGCGTCTAGGCAAAGTCTGTCATCACCCTCCATCTCTTTTTACCGTTCAGATCCGCTTGCTGGGTTACTATCCATTTGTTAGAACTATACGGCGACATAACATTTCCTTAGAGCGATCGGGTACCTGATTTTTTGTGGTACAGTTGGTCTGTCTATCATAGTATGTATCTTATGTTTTAAGACGCTAGTGTCTTAATGGCTATTTGTCAAGGCCGAGAACCCAAGAATTATAATCTATCAATTTGCGCCTTTTTTCTTCTTCAGTGCAGCCTGATGTGTCTGCTGATTTTAATATTTTCTTAATCATTTATTTGTAATAATTACAACAAATTCTTTTTCTTTTATTGATTACTTCATTTTTACTTGGTTTTTCCTTGGTATTACTTGTCCTGAAAATTGTTATCATTGCTTCCTGTAGGCCTTTTCCGTCGTCCCCATTAATGCTATATGGATCTGCCCCGCAAACTGTCCCACATTTCAATATGTCTTCGTGAGGTACGATTATTTTTATAGAATTATTCGTAATACTTATGCATTTAACTTAAACTGTTCCGTTATCGCTGTTTGCAATAAAGTTGCCAAATAGAATCCCTGCCTCTGATTCTTGCAGAGGTACCAATCCTGTTGGTATATTTTTCTGTTCTTTTTTTATACCCACAAAAATTATTTGTTACCTTTGCAAATATTTTGAAGGTTTTATGTTCTTGCAAAGCTATCTAGGTGCCGTTAAATATTATAATATTTTTCTTCGACCATATGTAGCCATCATGTTTATACAGTACGTCCCATACAATCTGTTCTTCCGCTCGTATCAGGAAATCGTCAGGGACTACGTATAGAGTTCCAATCATCCTATTTAGGGGTGCCACTACTGTTCCTGACTTACACAGTGATCTGTGTGTCACGCAACGCCGCACAGTGTGGCCGATTGCTGAAAAGCTGGTCAAAAGTCGAAAATTCAAGTAATTCACTCTAAAATTAAACCGTAGATGTTTTTGGGGTCGCTGATTTCTAATTTTATGTCAAATGTGCGGAATTTTACCCCCTTTATCCCCTGTCGACCACCGCCGGGGGTGAAATATCATGTATTATGTATCATAATCAAGTTACATATTGTTTTTTATGGTTTTGGGGTCAATGGTAACAAATTTCGTGTCAAATGTGTGGAATTTCACCTCCTTCAAATAAATAATGTTCAAACTGTGCAACAAAATTGTTTACTATCATTAAACACAGCGATGGTAGAAAATTGTTTTCGTTTGCAAATATTACAAATATTACAAGAAAAAGTTTCATCGTCATCACAGTCGTAATCATGTTCATCTGTACCTGACTCTGAGACCGAGCTACTTCCAGCGGATTCTTGCTTATCTTCTTCGTGGCTATGTACAGATAGAGGCGATATTAGGCTAATCGTTTGGAAATGCAGGGATCCGAAGCAATTAAAAATTTTTTAAATGCGTCCTCCATTGTTATTTGACAATAATTTTTTCTGGTATAATGTAAGCGATACATTCTAGAAAATTTATTACAAGCCTCCTGAGCATCCTCAGAAATGAGACCGATAGGTTACACTGCATGCTGTAATATTAGTGGACCATGAATTAAAAGCTTATGCACCAAAGTGGGCATGTAATATCAACTGTCTGTTTCAACGATTTTTCTGGCTAATTTCACGGCACTAATTATCAACATCAATTTCAAAACCACTCAAAATAGCTTGGAATATGATACAAAACCGATGTATTATATCTTCATCAATGCCGATTATTTTTGCAGATATTACATATTTTTTCAAATAAACATCGAACAGTGTTGCCATCGTTCAAAGTTCCACTTCCGGGCTTTGGCTTGTCAACATTCAAGCCCAATTCTGTTTTAAAGGCTTCTTGTATATTTTTTTTCATCTTGCGACTGATTTTATTTCTTTTTTTGAGTGATACTGCCATTTTAAGATATCCAATTTGTAAGTCACTCGTAACAAAAACTCAAACATTGAATCCAACCGTGTAAAGAGGATAGGACAGATTTTAAATGATCCGCAGAAATTTCCTTCTGTAGTATTGCATCTATGTCGTTAAAATCTTTTGATGTACAACCGCATAGATAACAACGCATGGCAGGTTTCGTGTAGGACAATGAATTGCAAACTTTTGTATCAATCATTGTCAACGTCGAAATATAACTAACACATACTTTTTTGGCGTTGAAAGTAGTTGTATATCTTCTCAGATTCTGTATCTGTTGATTCACATTATCCGTAGTTATTTTTGTTAAATCTACTATTTCTTTGGCACATTTAATCATTATAGGCCGAAAAACTTTGAAGATGATGGTCTCGGTTTTTTCCAAAGTACAGTATTTTCCTTTGTTAAATAGTCAGTATGCACAAGTTGTAGTGGGACAAAAGGCGTGAAAAACCCACTGTCATTGCTACTACTATTTGGGTCTAGCTTCTGCTTGTATTCACTGTGCCTTGAACTACCGTCACAGCCCCACTTGCCAATTAAAGTCAAATTCTTGAGTTTTGTCAGTAAAATGGTTTTAACAACTTCTGTTTAAGACAAAAGAATACGTTAAGTGGTATGGTCTAATAGTGCTTGCAGCTCCACTACTGCATCATTAGCGGTTACAGAAAGACCTGAATCTGGGTAACAAAGTAATTTTGATTTGCATAGGTTCTGATACGGTGGAATCATTTTTGACTTTTTCTGGAAAGAAGCATTACGAAGCTGCTGGTATTGACTTTGTGACAATCCCAGTTCTATAAATAATGATGATGCTTCGTCATTAGAAAAAGGCACATTATCAGTTATGGAGTCTACTGATCTTCTGTACCTTGTAGCTTTCGTAGGAATATCTTGCAAGATATCGGCCACCACTTCAGCAAAATCATTTTATCCCTTGGACCGCCGTTTAGTTCTTACTAAGTGAAGGAGTATTTTAGTCGATACTGCCGCTCGTAAATTTGTTGTCTTTCTCCGCCTACTTCGCTCAGAAGACTCTGAAAAACTGCGTTGCGGCTGACCACAATCCTTTTTTTTAACTTCAGAAACCTTTCTTTTGGTAGTTACAGCGCATAATTCAACATATTTTCGCAGCAAATCACCATTTTTTTTTTAAAAACCAATCTGTGACCTATTACTTGCGTTCCATCTTGTTCTTATTTTAAAGACCAAGTCTGCTGTTTGTTGCTTTGTCTAAATCTGATAATACGACTGTATCAATGTACTATATCATACACACGGCTCATCTAGTAGTATATATCAATCGTTTGCTTGTATCCCCGCTAGATTCTATCACTTATATTAAATTTACGACAAGCATTAGAGTCATTTGCTTAAATATATGAATCGAGCTTAGGGTGAAAATCAGCTCTTCTGCGAGAATGAAATTAATCCGAACTTACAGTGTTGTGGACATGCAGTTCCTCGGTAGCTCAATTGATAAGAGCGACTGTCCGGTTAACAGGAGGCTATATGTTCGAAGCACACTCGGGGAAGATTTTTTTCATTCTCTCAGACCACTCTATGTATTATTAGAAGATTTTTAATTCATGTTAAGAGTTTTTATTGATTAGTATTTATTGTAAAAATTAAGTACGGGCCTTTAGTGTTGAGAGAAGCTAATGTGCTTTTACCTAGATGAGCCGCGTGTATGATATAGTATATATGAATTGTTTGCTTGTGTCCCCGTTAGATTCCATCACTTATATTATATTTTATAATATCTTTTGTAGATTCAAAAAATTACAGTCTCGTAAAGCCACCTTGAATCGAAGTACTGATACCAAAAAAAAAAAAAGTGTTTCATGACTACAGAGATAACGTTAATATAACAAATAATATTACTACGTACATTTTTATAATACAGCAAATATTAGGATATTACGTTTTGCTGTTCATTGGTACACTATATCAAATTAGATATAGTATATAGTAAAAGATAACAACAGAAATATATTATAAATGTAAACTTAGGCCCCGTTCACAGTGGGGTGTTTGCTTACCTTACCCTGTCTTACCCTACTTTCGTCCCATGCTCTTTAGATAGGACGATAGTCAGCTAAGGTAGAATAAAGCAAGCAATCACGCCACTGGGAACGGGGCCTTATTAAGCAATCGGACGCAGATACATACGCACGAATATTCTCGCCATAATATCGATATAACCAGCTTTGATTGCTAGCCAACCTTGATAAACGCTTGTCGTGCTCTTTCTTTTCTACACATATTTTACACGAAAATACTTAAGATGTAGTGTTTAAATATATATTGTCTATTTACTTTCAATTCACCGATGCACGACGTATACATAAGATCATTTACATTGTAGACAGGACTAGTTCTCTGTGTCGTTTATTCCGTATTGTGTACTTTATTCTTGAATGCATGCATAAAAACTCAATGGGCAGGTTTCGACAGCTGCATCTTGTGTTATTTTGTAAATAATACTTTTACGAATGACCTCCAACAAAATTCATAACGGAAGTTAGCAGCAATATATAACTTTCTTCTTTTCAACTCAAATTTTTATTGAATGAAAAAGAAAAAAAATTCTCTTACATTTATAGTTCTAAAAATTTTCTGATGGACAATTAGCTTCTATAAATTTTTACACATATGTTACTAACCTTTGGAAGTAGATTCCATTTTTTTCGCTTGATTCTCTTTGCTACTAATAGTTTAACACGGTCCTAACGGAGCAGTTACTGTTCACTATGTGTTGACTGTAGTATAGCGCTCGGACGAGGGACACATTCCAACTGAAATTTAAAAAAAAATTTAAGTGAGCGGACGCTACTATTGACGGTCTCTGCTTCCTGGGGTATCTTTCAAGCCAACTTAAGCATGAAAAAACCCTAGCTAGAGACTTTTTTTTCTACTTTTGACCAGCTTTCCGGCAATCGGCCGCACTGTGCACCGGTCATGAGCACTTGCTCTTTAAAATTATCATACAATTCCGTCTTAAAGCTACTCGTTGTTACAATAGAGTTTTTAGCATCTGTCACAGTATTCTAGGCATACTAAAGGTAGTGTGTGCCTGTACGTGATACAATAATTTGTACTGTCTCGAGTGATTTTTCACACTCTTGTTGGCGGCGTCATTTTCTACGGGTGGCTAGTAACCAGTCGGCAAATTTATTATTATCATTATTTTGTGCGCCCGCAGTTGGTTGTATTTTATTTAGTTTCGGCAGCGGTATGTTTTGTGTATTTTTCGTGTCATGTATTAGCCGTATCATTTTATGGTGTGCTTTCTCGCTTGCGTCTACGTTATTTGTGAGGAAAGACTTACTGTACAATTTTTCAGGTAACTCGCGCTCGATGCCGTTTGGCTCTACTATCTACTTCTTTTGCGGGTCCGCTGTTTATATCTTTGCTTACTGCCAAGTAACGCTTAACGCCTAGGATTGTGACGAGCGTCTTGGGAGTTTAAAATCTCCGTGTGTAAGTCATCTGTTTTATCGTTAGGTGAGTTAGGTATATTATAGGGTGGCCCTTCGTTTTATAACTAGGGTTACTACCACCATAACTTCAATGATCATAACGATAATTGTACCTTTTGTTGTTGTATTGACTGTCTTGCTGTTCGTAGCGTCGCCTATTTTGCTCGTTCTGCTGTAATTCTCTTTTTTGTACCCGTTTTAGGGTTGTTGTGTTTTCGCAGGAATGTATTAAAGTTTTGATTTCTATTATTTCGTGGAATATAAAAACTACCTTCTCCCTGGTAATTTTGATTATACGGGTAGTTTTCTATTATTTTAATGCGATTTAAATCTCCCCTTTCGGTGGCTCTTACTAACGTGCGAAATTTGTTCGTGTTGTGATTTTTGTGTTTACAATACGCTAAATTTCTATACTGTTCTTTCTTTTTACCTCGAGTCAGTTCAGCATTGTCAATCAACTGGGTATTTTTTTTTTCTGTATTCACGAGCAGTTGTGTTGGAAGGTTTTGTATGTGCCTCTGCATAGATTCAACTTACAGTAATCATTTGCACCCTACTTCGGTAAATCTGGGATTTTCATCTGGTTATGATTCACATGTCTTCCTCTTTGTTGGGTGATCGGTTAGTTGTGTTAGAAGTGTGGTGGCATTACTGATGCTTGTGTACCTGTTTTTCAGTTATCCTACAATTTCCTTAACTGACGTCAATTGTACTAGACACGGTATAAACTCGGTTGCTCTGCCTTTTTGCCTGTTAGCTGAGGTACCGATTAGAAATTTTTGATATGTCGGTCTTTTCATCCAAGCTACTGTTTACGTTATCCGTTCGATAGGAGGAAGTTTTACTGGATCTCAGTCAAATATTGGCACATTGCTGGCTACGTAGGCTAGTGTAGTGTAAATACAGCGGTCAGTTAAGAGCTAGTCTGTGTTTGGTTCATTATGTTATGTGTAGTTAGAGTCAATTAAGTTTGTGTATCTGAATGTTCATGATTGATATTGCCACTTAGTCCAGCGTCTCCTCGGTTCTGATTTCGGGCGTAAGCATCCAATTAATCTAGTGCATCTGCAAGCACTGTGTTTGTTTTTGTGCTATCGATTGTTTAGTCTTATCTTAGATGGACAACCTTATTATATCTTTAAAGAAGTGTTTTGTTCCTTACAGGATGTGTTGTAAAATGCACGCTTTGCTGTGGTATGTCCTAGCCAGTTTGACAGAGCATATTTTTTCTCTTGATACATTGGGGTTCAACCATTTTATCATTTACATCATAAATATTTTGTGTTTTTTGTCAGCTTTTTGCTAGTCCTCCCATGATTATCGGTCATTTTCGAATGTTATTCAATTCATTTCGTCCTCTGCATTGTTTTGGATCAAGTTTCGCGGCTTTCTACTTATCACATTGTCTTGACCTCTTCGTGCTATTTACTGGAGATGCTGTTTATAAAAACAAGAGCGTATGTGCATTGGTTTGAAGCTTTATACATGAAGTGTTTTTTTTCTTATCTTGCTTCTTTTCTTTGTAGGGTTGAATTCTGCTCTTTGCGCTGCCTCGACCGCTTGGATTACGTATCGATTAGGTATGGTTTGATTGCGTTCGTTTTTATTTGTGTGTTTTTTGTAACTAAAATTTCACTCTTGCACTGACTCAGTTGCTTGCATGGTTTATCCAGTACTCCGGATGTATGATATACATGTTACGGCTAAAGCCCAGAATCGGCTAAAGTAAGCATTTAGCTGGCTAATGCTAGCATTAACCAATAGACTTTAGCTAAAGCTGTATTATGCAAGTTAGTCATTAATGGAACCAATTATTCAATTCTTTGTTTTAATATCAGTACTTCTTACATTTTTTATTCATTTAAATTATCACAAAAAAAAGTTTAAAACAACAAACTTAAAAATCATTATCATTTATTTGTCACAAAATGAATCGTAAGAAACCTAAAAATTAGTTTAAGTGAGTATATATTTGTACAAAGGCTTTGGTGACATTTCGAATTGCAAAGCACTCCCGCAGATATACATATACATCTTTGCGTTACACATTCTCCCCTACAGTTGCGACGTAAAAAACCTTGACCTGCGTATTTCGATTGAACACTTGCTACCTGACGCAATGTTTTTTTCTCAGAAGCAACCATATAAATATCAAGTAAATCAGCGTTGCACGGCATAAACTAATTTCCTGAAAACTTCTCCTTGGTGGTACCGTGTTCATTTTCCAGTTCATAGTAACCGTCACCGTCAATCTCAAGAACAAGCATAACGATAGTAGTAACAACAATAACATTGATAGTTGGAGAATGACTTTTTTAAGAAAATTATATTCGATACTTCGTAATCTTTCCGATGACCTCATCAAAACAACTAAAATTAAAAATTAAGCAGGAGTGATGCACGTATATAAATAGACATAATTAAAAATATTCTATTTTAACCCATGCGAGTGCCAGGATTGCTCATCGCTAAGGACACTAGTGTCACATAAGTCGTTACATTATCATAGTTAATACTATTGAGTAAACAAAAATTAACGACTTTCAATTAAAATAAGTACTTGAGTGCATCCAAGTAAAACTATTAATGTTACAACCAATAAAGTAATGATATTAGCAATACGAGCAAGGTGCAAACAGTAGGAAGGCATAAAATAATCATGCGTAGATAATAAAGGTATCAAAGTAGTTAAACCGAGTAAGCACAAGCTACATATGTGTAGATAACCTTGACTGTATCAAATGGGCAAACCATAAGGGTGCACAAAACAATTGTATGACCAAGTAAAACTAAAAATGTATGTAGTGTTGTGGTGATTCGAAAAACACCAATTCAAATAAAACTTCCTAATTGTACATCTAATATCATGTAAAAATCTCTTATACAGATTATTATGTATTTGCGTTACTAAATGTCTATTGTTATTATTATTATTATTATTATTATTATTACTATTATTGATTACCGTAATAAGTATCGTCCCTGAAGTTTCTCGTTTAAATTTATTGCCCTCCCAATCCAACACATATACTCTTTAAAAATCAAAATTGTGCTCACATTGAGCTGACTGCATAGCTACAGCCGATCTAGGATCTAAGTTCTTTACACAACGCTCATTTTCATTTAACCGATTATAAAGGTGCCATTCAGTTCACCCTATGTATTTAACACCACATCTACACATAAACATGTAGACAATGTCACTTTTTTATGATTTATTAGATTGGCAGGAAGCCGGGCCCACATGAGTATTTCTATTAATAAAGTGAATTAATGCATTGAGTAAGTTCATAACTCTATTGTAAAAAATAATCCCAGCTTTTAGATATTTATTTATAATTGTGAAAGAGGAGGGGAAATAAGAATTTTTTAATATTGTTTCTCGTACTAAACTTCAATTTCTACTTGTGAAAATCAGATGCGCTATTTTGTATATTTTATCTAATCACGAAAAAAGTACAGCAATATTTTGGCTAACAGGAATATGTAAGAAGAAGTTAAGCAGTCCCACAGACGACGAAGATTTTTCATATAAATCTGTACTACGTAAGGAATTGGAAACCCTTGTTATAAGAATTTTTAGCAAGGATATAAAGATGTTATTTTCTCTATCCACGGTAAACTGTACCAAAGAGTCATAACTGTTGAAAAGACCAGTGTGCGATCAATCTAATCAGTTTTTATTATAAGAAGACAGTCGTTAACATACCTCATATACAACAGGACATCGTTTTTACATCTACTTGAAATGGAATTCTTTAACTATTCTGAAACTATTTCCGCGATCCATGGGGAGTTTGGTGATTAAAAGTAAAGCAGTTAAAGTTAATTGAAAATTTAATGCAAATCATAAAATATTTTTTGCTAGTATCTAATAAGTTTGTAATATTGTTGATTTTGTGACTTATGCATTTTTCGTTTATCGAGGGGGCGATTTCTGTAAAGATAAACTACATCAAATAAAACCAACGAAAAACCTTCAGGAACGACAACACATTTTATTTTATTTTGCTTTAATGGAGTTTTTTACTGAAAATATAGATTTACCATAGAATTTATTAGAAATCAACGAGAACAATATCTTACTGAGGCAAGGGTAAATCAACAGTGGAAACCATCAACCATGCTGGATAGTTCTCTGTGGGTGCCTTAATGAGACCATAAGCTCTGGTTAGCCTGCAACTATTTAAGTAATCTAAACTCAGTTTAGGTAGTCCAGAGGCAAGATATACATCTTTATGACTCTATTTTCCTACTAAGAAATTAGCAGCTTTGATAAGTTTAAGAAGGACGGCTTTAGCATTATTAGTTTATGACCTAGTGTAATATAAATCATTGCCTTAAATGGCAATAAATATTTAAATATACTTATTCTTGTAAATAAAAATAGTTGCACGTTCTTTGTCAGCCTTAATGTAAGCCACTTTCTATGAGAATGTAGAAATTTGTTTGTCAACTTCATGTTAATATCGATGACTGAAATAAAGTAGAAAATTCATTTTGTACCTGTGATATGTTTTTTTATCATGGTGAGGAAAGATTGTCCAATTTTTTATCTATTTGATTGATCGCTTTTGTTAACTGCTAGAGATCATTTAAATGACTTCATACATTTAACAATATTTTCCATATTTAACTCATGTAAAATATGTTCAAAATAGTTTAAATTTTAGACATAAATGAAATATGAATCATACTGTTAAATTTATGAAGTCACTTGAATTTTCTCTAGCAGGAGACGAAAATAATTAACCAAACAGTTTTAAATTGGATGATCTTTCCTCACCAAAATCACAAAAGGTAAAAAAAATTTCCTACTTTGATAACGTCATCGATAATAACATCAAGTTGACAAAAAGATTTCTCATGATGCTTATATAATAAAGTGCTTTGCTAACTTATCAAAGCTGTTAAACTCTTGGCAGTAAAATGAAGTGATAGAGGTAACTGAACCGAGTTTGGATTGTTTGAGTGGTTGTAGACTTCCAAGGGCTCATGCTCTTATTAAGGCACCCACAGTGAACTATTCAGCTAGGTTGATGGTTTTCGCTGTTGACTTATCCTTGCCTTTGTAAGATATTGTTTTTGTTGTTTTTTAATACATTTTATAGTTAATTCATATTTTTAGTGAATAACTCCATTAAAGCAAAAGAAAACATAAAATGTATTGTCGTTCCTGAAGGTTTTTCGTTGGTTTTATTTTATGTAGTCTCTCTTTACAGGAATCTCCCCCTCGTTAAACAAAAATTGCATAAGTCACAAAATCAACAATATAACAGACTTATTAGATATTAGCAAAAAAGATTTTATGGATTGTATTGAATTTTCAATTAACTTCAACTACTTTACTCTTAACCACAAAACTTACAAACAGACTTGTCATAATCTGATGGGAGAATGTAGCTTCCCATGAATCGCGGAAACAGTTTTAGAATCGTCGGAGAATTTCATTTCAAGTAGATGTAAAAACGATGCACTGTTGTATATGAGGTATGTTAACGACTGTCTTCTTATAATAAAAACTGACCAGATTGATCGCACACTTGTCTTTTCAACAGTTATGACTTTTTGGTACAGTTTACCGTAGATAGACAAAGTAATATCTCCATATCCTTGCTAAAAATTCTTATAAGAGGGTTTCGAATTCCACACGTAGTATAGATTTATATGAAAAATTTTCGTCGTCAGTGAGACTGCCTGATGCGACTGTATATGTCTACCTATATAATGTAGTTTTTTTAGTAATACAGTCCACACATCCTACCCCCATGCCCACTCCTCACATCCTCCCACAAAAAAAGATAATATTCTTTCAATTTTTCCGTTATTAAAAGTAATTCAAATTTTTCCACTCACTCCCTGCGCCCTCCTTTACTTTCTCCCTTACAAAAACTTAGTATTTGCTTTTTGGAAACGTTATTGTTATAGTATAATTAGAGGCCCCCCATGCCCCCCCCCCCCCCCCTGACATAATAGGTCAAAATTCTTAATATTTCTCCGTCATTTTCACACAACGGAAAATGTGTAAGACCTCCTACGCCCTCCACAGCCCCACGCGACTTTGAGCCCCCCCCCCCCCCCCCCCCCCCCCCCCGCCCCCCCCCCCGCGCCCCCC
>JAPYYV010002637.1:0-41166 GCA_030522625.1 Copidosoma aretas
GGCCTCGCCCCCCAGTGCACTCTGCACGCCAACCCCCCATGCCAGAATACTTATACCTTTAGAAATGGGCGGCAAGAAATTTCTATATTAATTATTTACAAAATTTATAATAATCTTTTTGTGGCTTACTTACATTATCCTTGGAAAAAAATACGACTTTTTAGTAGTGTAGCAGGAGGTAGGGTCTATTTTCTGACTTGTTTTGTGTGGTTCTTCACTTAAGTAACAGATTTCTGGTGGCTAGCGGTAAAATTTTTTGAGATAATGGGTATGTTTCTCATAAAATAGGGATTTATACAATTAATATCATTTTTATTTATTAACTTTCTAAATTTAAAATTATATAACTATTTATTTATAATAACGTATGACGGGCGTTGGACATACGTATATTTTTGGTTTTTGTTTATGAATTTCTCTGTCTGATTCAAAATATAATAATATTGACAATTACTTAGACAGATAGAAAATAGTGGCTTTTTTAGGTACAAACTTAATCTATCAAAGATTTGACCTTATGACTTATTGATAGTTATGGATAAAGCTAATTGCAAGGGAAACTTTTTTCTACATATAACAAAAGGTAAAGAGGATGAAGTCCTGGTGTATGATGTTATTATTGGAATGACCACTCTATCCTTCATTTTCTCACCTGTGATAACCTCATGTTAAATATTATATTTAAATAATTGAAATATTCTAAGTCATTTTGCCCTTTATAATCCTTCTTCCATTCATGTATTTTAATCAACACAACAATGGCATTTAGTTTCACATTCATTATTAAATAAAAAATTTTTAAAATAAGGTCCAGAAGTTTAAGAAGAGTGAAACGACCGGATTGACCGAATGGAGCAATAGTACAATAAAAATCGAACGCTCCCAAATTTACGACTCTTGGGTAAATATTTTTAGTCTAATGAGCCAGCAGAAGTTTTAGAGATGTTATTCTGGGTCGTCTGGACCCTAAGATGACCTTGGTCGTTTATAAAATTTTCCAAAGTACATCGTTATGATTTATTCTATATATCCCTCTTTTAGAAGTTGGTTGTAAAAAGTAGAATCATTTTATAATAAAAATTTTTTAAGTTCAATATCTTGCACAGGCACATGTATGAAGAGAACAATTTGTGAAAATATTTCATCGCAAAGTTTTGCAGGAAGCCCTGTATTACATCAGTAACATCTTGTCGAAGTATGAAAATAACTAGCAGGACAAAACTTGGGCCCAGCTTGGCTGACTAACCGTTCACTCGAGGCTGCAGCCAGGTGTTTAAAGCTGCGCAAGTTTCAGCCCATTAACTTAATCTAAGACTATACATGTACTCATATGTTTATGTCCATATAATAACATCAGCTTCTCTTAAATTAGACGTTGAAAAGCTAAAACTAATCAAACTTTTGAGCGTTTCAGCTTTTTTGCGTGAGCATGAAAAGAGCCCTATAATAATAGGGAAAAATGATGTATTCCTACCATGTTAAGGGCTGACTCCAACCGGGAACATATACATGTATTCTACCATGTCAAGGGCAGACTACTATTAGAAACTTGAACATTTATATTATTCAAGACAGACTACCATTACATTGTTATGGATGGACTTCATTTTCCCCGACAATAAGCTGAATGCACATATAATTTGAGTAATTATTGGCGAAACACAATTGACGACGATAATAGTTGCACGAAAATTTATTATGGAGCGAATAATAATAATAAATAGAGTAACGATATTTATAATCATACAACAAAAATTTATAATTATAAGTATGAAAGCTGTGGAAACAATTTTATGTATTGAAACAAGAAGTGTTCTTTGGATCTTAGGGAGATAGATTTTATATGTATCATTATAGAACTTGAAAAAATACTGGAATTAGCGCAAAGACAACCTTTTCTGCTGACGCATTAAAATACATATCTACACGCAAAATACTGCTCTTGCAAGTTTCAATGCTTCGTTTGGCTTTCTTTCTGACTAGCCCTACTAGTAGCTACCTCTTCGCTATATACCAGCCATTTGCTGTGTGCAGTAATCAGAAATATCTTTGTATGCTGATAAAAAAAATGCTGTGCTGTATAAAACGGTTACATATACTCTGATTGCAGGCTTATTTGAAGAAATTTTTTTCTTTAAATTCTTATGCATCTTTAACATCAAAAATAATGATTTTTTGTGTCGATAATTTGTTATTAAGATAAAAACAATTTTTTTCACACGGTAAAATAGCAGTGGGGGAGGATATATAAGGTTCAAATAACTCTAAGACCTTGCAGGTGAAATGTAGGAAGGCTGTAGGGGGGAATGTGGAGGGCTGTGGAGGGCTCTTAAAAGTCTAAAAATATTATATATATATATTTTTCTATATTATATAGTTGTATGGTTTTAGGGTGAGTACTAGCTCCCCCCGCTCTTTCCCAGCTACCACTCATCTTCCCACCATATTCCCCCCTATCTCACCTCAAGCTCCCTCCTAAACATGTTTTTCCTTTCGTAATAAATTTAGACAACACTATTACTTTCTTCTAAGTATAAAATAACCTATAAAAAAATGAACTTCTATGAAAATTGATTACGTAGCAATTAATAATAATAAATAGAAAAACGATTTTCATAATCATACACTAAAATTTATAATAATAAGTATGAAAGCCGTGGAAAAATCATATATATTGAAACGAATAGTATTATTTGGATCTTAGGGAGATAAATTTTATTTATATCATTATAGATCTTGAGAAAATTCGGGAATTAGCGATTAGACATGCTTTTCTGCTGACGCATTCAAATACCTACACGAAAAATATTACTCTTGAAGATTTCAAAGCTTCTCTCGGTATTATTTATGCTAAGAATTTGCTCTATGGCGCCTAATAGTTTAATTTTTTACAAGAATATATCCATCATTGAAAAAAAAATGTCTTGCGGAAAATAAAAAACAGAAAAGACAGAGAAGAAGACAGAATTATGGATAACTGTATCGAAAATCTACAAATAATATGGACTTTTGTTTTAAAAACAAACTTCATAACTTATAGACTAACACACATATTATCGGAGCGTGGGAAATAGCATGAATCTATTTAATTAACAAGGCAAGGAAGAAGTAGATATGCTTTAAAACTACAGAGAAGTAGCTTTTCAAATGTAACATACAAGATTTAAGAAATTATAATCGCTGAAAATGTAGATAAATCAGTAGAGAAGTAAAAATGGTAAAAGAGAGTTAGGCTGCTATCAGAACCAAAGGTAGAACAAGATACCATACTTTTGTACTAAATAGTTTAATTGGAAGCAAAAATTTCAGAGAAATAATTATAAAAATGACAAAAATATTCAAAAGAATCCAAACGTATACAAACAAAAACAGGTAAGTACGGCCAGGGGCCAACAAATTCAGTCAAAATTATGAAAAAGAAATGGAAAGGGTTTCCATAAAGCCTGGTACTTTTAAGTTTATTTGTCGAAAAAGTAGGCGATAAGTAAATTTAAAATAAAACAGAACTTGTAATAGTAGGCAAACTTAGGAATAACTGTCTTAAATTATCTAATTACCTTGTTTAAGGTGCCACGCATATTAAAGACACAAACCATATGCAGGAAGACTTAGTTAAATAAAGAATACAGAAAATAAACGAATAAGAAAGAAAAATGTGGATTTTTGGAAATTAATCAAGGTCTAAAACAGATCTGTTTGAATTTAAAGTGGATGCATTGGAAGTTAAGAACTAGGACATGGACCAAGAAGTGTGGTTCTGAACAAAAAATTTTCTCGGCATGGGAATAAACGACCGACTAGAAGCAAAGGACAGTTAAAGCAGTTTTAGGCTTAAGCAAAAGAGATTAAGTAGAAAGTTTAAGTTAATGATTCTTTCTAATGGAATAAATAATAAAATTATATTGCACATACGTAGCGGTGACTCGTGTATGAAAGGGGGGAGTCCCCATTCCTCGCCCCTCTGAGCGAAACACCCAGAACTCCTCAAACCGTCTGATCGTTTAAAACCCTTACCACATATTTTACAAATTTTTTTTTAATGTCCTTTAATATAAATCATATACAATACATCAAGTAGAAAAATTTTGATCATGATAAGCAAACATTGGAATTTACGCAGTCAAAATATTCTAAATAGTATGGAGTTTCTTTAGCTGGAGAAAAATCATAAAATTACTAGAAATCATAAAAGCTTTTTAAATAGAATTCTCGTAATTGTATAAAATGTGTAAATAGTGCTTGAATAATGTAAAGAACATAAATGCATTCAATCGATGGAACTATTGTACTCAGATAAGTATATAGATAATCTTATATTAATGTAATGTAGATGTGTTGAAATTCATTCAAAAGTCCGATTATTTTTAGTATGTTCGTCATAGCTTTTATAGTTGTTCTATAAGTACTTAAAGTAATGGTAATTAGAAAAGAGCCTTCGACTTAACCCAAAAAAAAGGTATCATATTTGTTCTATATAAATGCACTCTGTTACATGTGCTAAATTGAGGTTGATTATTTGTTATCTAAAATCACAATCCATCACGTCTGTGTATCTGTCCGAAGTCCTAGCCCAAGCATCGATTTTTTTCAATGTTCGATTATTTTTCAGATTGAAAATTGTTAAAAAAAAAAATTTTAAAATAGCATTAAACAAAAAAATGAGAAAATTTATTAATAAAAAAGATTAAAATGTATTTCAATAATCATTTCTCAAACTTAAGAGTAAAGCAATTTGATAAAGAACAAGCTTCTTTAATAAATAAGAGGAACACTGATTATCATTATAAGAAATTTTATATATTTATATAATTATTAATATGATTTATCTTATAAATATAAATATTTGGAAAATTGGCGAGCAAAGCACGCTGGTAGGCGAACATATACTGAAATAAATATCTTAAAAAAAGGACAGGTTGCGTAATGTAATTATACAGGTAGCAGAAAAACTAAAAATAAAAAAATCTATAAAGCTACAAATCATTGCAAATTGATAAAAAGGATTCCACAATAATTGAGCAAAAAATGTGGATCATAGATAAATTCATAGAATACTAAAAAAGTAAAAGAAAAAGTAAAGATTGAATTCAAGACTAACGTAAAATGCATGAATAGAGTAGCAGAAAGCAAAATTCAAATGAGTCTCGGAGAGATATTGGAAAATTAAAACAGGAAAAACAGAGAGATGTTGATGAGGAAAGAGGCAGAAAAAATAATTTCTTATGTGTATTATGAAATAAATTCTTTTATTCATTATTCGGAAGTGAGAATAAAAATATTAAAGTATTGGAGTTGGGACGCGAAGCTCCACTAGTATATATGTATATATATATATATATATATATATACATATATATACACACTAGTGGGGCTTTGTTCCCCTGCGCGCTTCGCGTGCCAACCCCCCACTGTATATATTCCAATCTCGGACACACGTCCCGCCTGGGACAAGGTGAGAAATCATCTAAAATGAAAAATTATCTATCTTCTACCATATTTTTTTTCTAAAATATCAGTTGATATTTCAGGCGTTATGTCAAAAACAATTATTATTTTTTACCTAATTATGTTTAAGTATATTAGGTTATCAGGTTGAATTTGAACAATTTATACCTGTGCGACTCACCTCCTAATTCTATTTTAATGATATAAAGTTGATTTTGGAGTTGCCTAGACATAGTTATGCGAAGGTATTATACTATGCATAGGTGTACTTACGTATATCTAAGGGGTGTAGCTATATGTATATAGTAGCTGGCACACATTGCATTACAGGTATACTGATTTTTACTTTCTGTCCTATATTCTTTGTATGTTTATGCTATCGTAATTATACTATTGATGTATTCTATTTATTTCTGTTATCTTTACCTTTAGGGCTACTAAAAGAGGGTTGCGTTGCAGAATTTAATAAGTTATTTTGTTAAATTTACTAATTTTTTCACTTTCTGGATTCTTATTCATTACGTTTTAAACAATATCCACCCTTCCCACCTGTTTTATTTTTTTATTATAATTTTTTTGCTATTCAATAGATCTTCTTTCACAACGTTGCGTTCATAAATTTTTTAATTAAATTTGCAAAATAGACAAATTTACGCACTTTCTCATCCATATTAAAAGTCTATTTAGGACTTTTTTGACAATTTGTAATCATGTAAAATAAAAAATTATCTAGGTTCCACTATAATTTTTTTCAAAAATATCAAGTTGTATTTCAGGTGTTATGTTAAATACAATTAATATTTTTTTCCTA
Source organism: Copidosoma aretas (assembly GCA_030522625.1). NCBI lineage: Eukaryota > Metazoa > Arthropoda > Insecta > Hymenoptera > Encyrtidae > Copidosoma > Copidosoma aretas. Next base: position 6,257 of record JAPYYV010002637.1, read on the forward strand.
ATAATTTTAAAGTATATTAGGTTATCTCGTTGTGTTTGAACAAATTATACCTCTGTGACTCTCCTGCTACGTCCATTTTCATAATTCGGAGGTATTATACTATGCATAGGTGTACTTACAAATATCCATGTAGTGGAGCTATATTGATATAGGTGTTGGTAGACATTGCATTACAGATATTATGATTTTTACTTTCTGTGATATATTCTTTGTATGTTTATGCTTTCATTATTCTAATTTTGGTGTACCTTATTTATTTTTGTTATCTTTACCTTTAGGGCTACCAACACAGGGTTGCGTTGCAAAATGTAATAAGTTATTTTGTCGAATAGTCTAATTTTTTCAATTTCTTGATCCTTTTTTTGTATGTTTTAAATAATTTGCACCCTTCCCTTCTCATTTACGTTGTCATTGTATGTATTTTTGATATTATTTAGGTCTACTTTCACAACGTTTCTTTTACAAAATTTTATAAGTTATTTTCAAAACAGACAAATTTACGCACTTTTTCATCCATAGAAAATGCCTATTTAGGACTTTTTTGACAGTTTGAAATCATCTAAAATAAAAAATTATCTAGGTTCTACTATATATTTTTTGTCACTCAACACCTAATACTTTAAAAAATTTAGGGAATATTAAGCCTTGTAATAGCCAACTATACATATATGATGATACCGATGTAGTTGAAGAAAGACTTAAGTTAAATCCAAATTTACTTAAAGAACACTTAGAAATTCTGACAAAAACTTTAAATAAAAATCCAATATCGAAAAGTTATAAACATCTATATCAGATCACAAAATCACAAAATCTACCTAAGAACAAAATTTTTTTTTTGCGTAAAAATGGTGAACAAAATAATAGGTACATTAAACCAGTAACAGCTGAGTTGGGTGCGATTATAGTTTCTCAATCTGAAATTTTTGATGAGTTTAATTTATGTGTTTATCCTTAATACCATTGTAGATGTAAATAACAATGATAAGGAAATTGAATTAAGTAAAAAAATGTTTCGTGGTGCATATGGGAAATTAAACAAAACACAAAAACATATTTCTAAATTTATATGTAATGATATTAATAACATTTTTTTTATTGATGGTCCAGGAGGATCAGGAAAAACATTTCTGTACAAGACTTTAATTTATTATTTTCTTTCTAAAAAAAAAAAATTATATTAATGGCGCGGACAGGAATTGCATCAATATTACTACTAAAGGTATGACAAGTCATATAACTTTTAAATTACCATTAGCATTATATAACATTAAAAGTTCGTTTTTAAAGTATGAAATTATTAAAAAAAAGATAAGAGAAGCAGATTTAATTATATGGGACCAAGCTTCAATGATTCCCAAAAAAGTATTAGAAATAGTTGACAGAACTATACAAGATTTGTGTTACAATAATAAACCTTTTGGAAATAAATTAATAGTGTTAGGTGGAGATTTCCGTCAAATTCTGCCTGTAGTTAAAAATAGTCACCGAAGTATAATAATTTCTCAAACGATTAAATCATCATATTTATGGCCTTTTTTCAATATTGATAAATTACAGATAAACATGCGCTCAATAGACAAAAGATTCTCAGAATTATTGATAAAAATTGGAGATGGACGAATGAAAAGTTTCAATATACCCGAAAATTGGATTACTACTGATGTCTGTTCGAAAATATTTGGAACACGATGAAGCTTAACGTTAAACAGTGCCATATTAACAAACTCATAATAAATATACATATTTTTGAAATAATAAAGTTTTGAATAATATGGAAGGAAATATTGTAACATACTACAGTATAGATAAAGCTACTTACAAAGATGTTGACAAATCAGACGATGACATTTATATTGATTTTCCACGAGGAGGTCTTCCACCACATGAACTAAATTTAAAAATCGGAGCAATAGTAATGTCAATCAGAAATTTAAGCATTTAATGATGGACTTTGTAATGGAACAAGATTAAAAATATCGACATTATATAAATTTAATATTGAAGCAGAAATTATAACAGGGGAAAAAATAGGAAATAAATTTTTTGTACCACGGATAACATTATGTTCGGGAAAAAACTCTTCTTTACCTTTTATTTTATACAGAAAACAATTTCCTATTGTTTTAGCTTTTTTAATGACCATAAATAAATCTCAAGGTCAAAGTTTTGATAAAATCGGTCTTTATTTTATGAAACCTCTTTTTTTTCTCATGGTCAATTATATGTATCATAGTCTAGATGCAAGAATCTTAATAATATTTTTATACAATTAAAATCAAGTGACAGTAACATTGTTGAAAACATAGTTTAGGAGGAAGTTTTTGAAAATGACAATAAGGAATTGTAAAAATTTACAATATAATAGATGGTAAATAGACAAAATAAAAATTGTAGTTTAATTATGTCAATAAGGTCTTTTTAAAAAGGTTTTAAATATTAAAGATTAAATTTAAAAATGTGGATGTGGCCTATTCACCTTAATATCACAACAAACCGAAAAATTATTGTATGTATACGAAACATATATATGTATACGAAATTACTTTTTATGGTAATAGTGTTAATGTTACTAAAAGGAATTACTTGAAAAACAGCGCTACTGGATGATTACCGCAAGGTGGAGTGGCAAAACCATCATAAAATATTAAATAGATAATTGATATAAATAATTATTTGTTAGGAAATACAGCTTCTAAGGGAAATTTTTTTTTTTTCTTACGTTTAATCACGAAAAATTCAAGGGAATTGTCCCTGAGGGGGGGGGGGGCTGAGGGCCATTAACCCAGAAAAAAACCAAAGTACCCTTCTGACCAAATATTTTCTAAGTCCCTGGGGGGGGCGAGGGGGGGGGGATAAGGGGGGCTATTCAGAAAAGAAAACATTTTTTTACATGAAATCACAGAGAAAACGATCGAATTTGAGAGGGGGGGCGAGGTAGCAATTGACGATCGACAAAAACACGTGAAAATCAAAAGAATACTCCCGTGATTTGAGGGCGGTGAGGGTGATGAGGGGGGCGAAGGAAACTACAGTCCTTACAACTATGTATACAGTAAGATATATATATATATCTACATATACATACATATATATATATATATATACATATATATACATATATATACATGCGTGCGTTTGTGTGTGTGTGTTTCACCTATAGCTTAGCTAACTATTAACACAGAGAGCACATGAGTATGCTGTTGTAAGCGGTGAGAGCTTCGTCAGCTAAGAGGGAAGCGTATAAAATCACGTTTTACGTATAACTGCTTCCATTAGGAATTGACAATAAAATGGAGGTAGTAGTTGAAGGTTTCAAAAAATATGTTGATTTTGTTCTTCTCTGATAAAAAAAAAATATTTTAAGTCTGAAAACTAAGTATTTTTACAGTCAAGTTGGACACAAATAATAAATAAAATTAGTATTTTGCCAACAACTATTTCAGTTTAAATTCGACAAAAGAAAATCATTGAAATAAAAGTAGTGGATCTGATAAAATTACATTGACTTTTGTCCTTGTTTAAGAAATAAAAATTTTTTTTAGAGTAAAAAAGTAAGATCTTTCATACTTAAATCATCAGAACTAACTAAGATCGCAAATCTTCTGATACCTATTTTAAATTTGATTTCGTTAAAAATGCATGGAATTAAAAGTTAAAGATCTTTAAAAAATTCAAAGTCTTGGTTGTTTGCTAGTAACGTTATGAAAATATTGAAACAAAGTATATAAATAACTTGGGCATAAACGGAACGCTGTCATCGTGCTTGATACTACTGAACAAATAATGGATAGTAGATACGTCAGTCTTTGTTAAACCTGCAAGGCTTAACTTGTTTGACGTCAGATAGCTTGAATATAAAAAGCACTAAAACCTAGAAAATCATTAAAGCACGGAGGCTCGATGTTGAGAGTCCAGAGCGCCAAACATCGGACCTCTCAAAAATCTTGTGTGTGAAACTACCGTGCCTATGTAGGTATTTATAATATACACACGAGAGTGACATGAGTAGACCAGTCGAGGAGTAAGTAAACAAAACAGCCTGGGACTCGAACGTCCTTGCTTTAAACATTTTCGAAATCGTAGAGCTCCAAATTCGAGCTGCCAGACGTCCAACTAACACACAAAGTGCCTTAACTATTATTGAACTGTGAGATTTGAATGCTTTAAAGGTTTTTGTTTTTGTTTAGAGAATACCTTACGTTGGACAGGAGGTGGGCTTCTGCACAAATATTTAATGTATACTGAAATTTTATTTCTAAAGCTGTATGTTAACAAAACTGCTAGTTATATTTACCTAAACACCTTTCAAAGACGAGCTTTTCCACAGTAAATAATCCAACAAATCAACAAATATTTTCTAGAACATTACAACATACATTTTTTATGTAATACTATACTAGTCTATTCTTCAGTTTATTTTCTACAGATGCACAATATCTTTCGTTGCTGTAAATGTAGGATGTGGGACTGCTTAAGATACTGCCAAGTAAACTATAAAAAAAAGTTAATAAATAAAATTAAAAAATGTAAATGTGTGATAATAAAAATAGTAAAAATATGTAATTACACTGTAATTATGATGTAAGTCTTTTATGTAAGGTATCATAGATAAGTTTGATTTCTTAAAGTATAAAAATTGTTTACAAGAGCATCTTATGTAAAAACGAGTGTTCTAAGTGTGTTATAATCAAAATAACAATGACGGTACGAGTTTGGTTTTTTGAATCACTCTTTTGATCAAATCAGTAACTACGTTTTGCCACAAAATAAGCGAGTATTGCAAAGAATTCTACATTTATATTTGCGACGAAAAAATCACTTGAAAATCAATAAAATTATATTTCCATTTGAAAAATTAGGAACGTGGATAAAATTAAAATTTTTTTAAATCTAATGATGTATTAAAAAATAGATGATGTTATGAAACAACGAAAATAATAAGGAATACCAATAACGAAAATGACCTTTTTTCGGATAATTGCTTACATCCGACGAAATAGTTGGTCCAGCATTGAAAAGAGAATATATGTATGGATATAATTTTTTTTGTGTTTAATTGTTGTCCCGCATAATTATCATGTGGATTGATTATAAGTATGAGGATTTTTTTTTTTAAATTGCAAATGTCAAAAATAGATATAGAGATATTTATAACACTATGATGACAATTCGAATTACAAAAAAATGCGGAATATTTCTTAATTTGCTGAATTTTATATTGTGGAAAAGCTAGAATTGTCTTAAGATTGTTAGTAAACGTCATATAGACTCATTGTAATTATAAAGATATTTTTTATTTATAAATCTTTTGCACATGTTAAAAATATTTTTTAGACTTCTTACTGAAATGGATGTTGTGAACAAAGTGTGAATTGTAAATGACTATAAATCAAGTTTTTGTTCGTTTAAAATATTTACGTACTGTTTTGATGCTTTTTAAAAAGTTATATGCGAACTTTGTTTCGTTAGTTTTTGGCTTACAAAAAATGTTCTTGCCCAAACAACAAAAAACTTCAATGTATCTTTTTTATGATCTAGAACTTTTATATTCATGATGTTTTTGTTAGATTAAAGCCGATATATTCATAGGCGCAATACTAATTTTATTTACCATTTTTGGCCAACTTTACTGTAAAAATACTTAGCGTTCAGACTTAAAACACTTTTTTTAGCATCAAACAAGATCGTATTCAATGTATTGTTTTAAGATCCACCACTTTTACTCTCAAACTCTTTTTTAATAAATCGAAATTGAAGCAGTTGTACGCAAAAAACTTATGTTATCTAGTATTTCTTGCTTTCTTGATCATAAAAAGTAGAACAGCAAGTGGTTGAACATTTTTTTTTTAATCTCATTGAATTAGGGGATTGTTTTTAGACCTTGAGGATCCTGATTCTGGTTCAAAGTTGTTAAAATTAATGTAAAGCTGTTATACCTAGTGTACATACTTAAATATACGCATTTATTTTACTTAAAACGGTAGGTTTGACGAAAAAGTAGCAAAAACATTTTCTTCCTGAAGTAAGCTTTAGGTAAAAAAAATAATTGTACATCAATTAGAAGAGCAAGTCATCGTATTTGTCACCTTAAAGTTCGGTTGGATGAGATTTGGCAGTTTGCAGACTGGCAGACTCGCTTTCAATAAAACCCACTAGAGTGAGAGAGAGGTCCAATCACGTGACCACATCTAACCTCTCACTTACTCGTACAAGCGAGTCTGCCGACTTTCAGACTATCTAAACGCACCCTTAGGATGACATCAAAGGTAAGTTCTCTATACAGTCGGGTAGCTAGAGGTTTCAACACAGGGCTTTACAGACTTTCAATAGAATTGGATGAAACTAGGCTTTAACCAAGGCCTTGACCCAAATAGTGAGTTATTACTTTGTATAGAGTAGACTCGCTACAGGCAATGGTTTTCTACTGAAAAATAGCTTTGTGTACCGATTTTTTCCCAGTTATTTCGCAATGTCTTGAAAATAAAGGATTTCAGCGAAATTAATTTCAAGTAAGAGTTGTTCAGTAGATGATTCGACATAAGTCTAGACTATTTTTATAGTAAAAAAAAATTTTTCTTCCAAAAACAAATATTGATGTTAGGAAACGTAAAAATGTGAAAGTAATAAAAACTAATGTAAAAATCATTTTGTCATGGTAGTATTGTCAACGAAGCGCGTTCAGCCTGGTTGCCTAAAAACAATATGGTGACCTATTATACAATTGTTCATTTAAAACTGTAGACTGCTGCCAATGCTTTCACCGATCTGAGATCCCGATGTAACCGATTGGGGTCAGGAGTTATTAATATTGTCTTTTAGCCTACTAATTTTCAACAATTTCAAATTGGTGGTTTTTTTTATGGACAAAAATCCATATCTCATGTTCCGTTACTTTACCAATTTACAACTTAGAGATCTGCAATAAAGTGTATTTGATTGTGCTCATTTTTTAATGAATTTAAAAAAGAAGTTTATTGTAAGACAAATAATTTACAGTAGAAAATTAATTCTGTTCGATTTGATCATCCCTGTTGTCGTAAAATCAAGAGATAATTTTACTAATAAATTGTGATTGGGACTCCGCCGATGAGTGTCTGCAGCGAGCGGTAAGTCGAGCGCGCCGAGGGCACTTAAAGTGTAATACAGTCACTAGTACTCAACTTAAAACAAAACAGATAGCAATATCGTAAAGCTGAGAAAAAAGTACGTTAGAATAAATCCAAAAGTAGATCCGCCACTGATTTTATTACCGCGTAATTAAATATGCAATAAAATCTCAGGCAACAATACCAACGAACTGTATACTGTCCTTCGGGCCACTTCGGGCGTATTTGGCTCGCTTGGTTCACTGCTGGCTGCAGATGCTAATTGGTGGCGGCGGCCATAACATGATTCTTAACTATCATTGTATATTGTGTTCAGGACAAAAGGGTCGATCAAATCGACCAGAAAAAATGTTCAACCGTGAAGTATTTGTTCGGTTAAGATAGCCTAATTTTATAAATTTGTGCTAACAGGGCTACCTTAAGCCTCGGGACCAGGAGACAGTGCGCTTGTGATTGTTTGGATACCTGGTTGGCATATAATTTTACTAGTCTTTCGGCAACCATCTCCCCCCTTGCTCTAAGCTGACACGGCGGCTGTGGTCTCGCGACTGAGCGACGCAGCGCGGGCGCCCTCGCTCTCTTTTCGCCAGGACGTCGGCCAGTACACAAGCTCATGGGAGCTGTTGCTATTTTTGTTGATTGGTTTTTTATTTTGCTCCTGGTCGATGCTGAATTCTTCAGTATGTGCGCCTCGCTAAGCCTGCTCAGTACTATTCAACCTTCGTAAGCTGTATCGTTTCATTTTTTATTCGTTCAAAGAAGAATCTGTTCGACTATTTATTGTATTCTGTTAGTTCGAATCTCGCACTTGTTGTTGACTGTGGCTTATTGACTTTAATTCATAAATTTATACACACCTTTAAACATTGTTTTTAATTACAATTTTCTAGTATCTTTGATCCGACAAGATACGCTTACTCAAATTTACGATTCCGCAAATAATTTTACAAATTTCTTCCATGCAATGTGCAATTATAATGGAAATCTTTGTTCTAAAAATGTTGAACATTTTCAGTCTCTGTATCGATCATTCAACGTGAACTCGAGCTGAAGCGATTTCTACAGTGCTTATAACGTTTTCCTTTGACGATAGTTTTTTTTCCCAAGCTTAAGAGGCATGAACAGCTTGATGTGTGCTCGTGCACATTCTTTCTTTATGGCGAGTCCTTTATCCACCATTATGGCATCTCTGGTCGGCTCAAGTCTTTTGATGATGTTCGATTGATTAAAAATGGTCATGTCAGATGCTCTGCCACCAAATAGTGCACTAAGAAATATAATTAATCCTGAAGGGGATACACCAACCATAAATTTTATGGTCTTGCAGCCCTTATAGTGTGAACATAAGCGAGTACAACATTTTAAGCATTTTGTACATTCCACAGGAATTTCTGTACAATCTAAGACCACGTATGTTTGTTAATATTTTTTAAAGCACTTAGAAATGCTGTGCAATACCTCTTCTTTAAAAAGCCAATATGTTGCTTCCTCCAGAACGAATGCTAATGAGTGTACAGTAATGAGAAATAGATGGCTGCACGTTTGACGTTTTATACCAAACAAGACAGCCAGGCATTTGAATGTAAGGTTTAACTTAAGTGTACATAAGCATTTAACCATTCTGGTTTCAATGCTACAACCATATTGATTGTGCTTTTCTTCACACTGAAGCAAGGAATTTTTTAAACTCCTTAACAATGTAAAATAAATGCCCGTAAAAATTCATTAATTAGCATATGTTTTCAACAACTGCATCAAGGTTACATCCTCATTTTTTACCTCTTTACAAACGATATGAATTATATAGACGCTCTTCTCTGTCGCACTAAGTCGTGAAACTTGATTTTTCAATTCCACTAAGATATTAACAACTTTACTCATACTATCTGCTTTATCAATACTTTGCATAAACTCTTTTTCCTAACACTTACAATTATTTTCAACTTGGTCGAGATCTTGCTGCTCTTTACTTTTTGCATAATCGGTACTCATACAAATTGGAGTATTTTGGAGTATATTTTGTGGCAACTTATTCTACACTTCAAAACTAGACTCTTCGTTGGATTTTGCAGCTTCCATATCAATTTCGTATTGTTGTCTCTTCTGTACTCGTAAACTTCTTTGTAATTTAATTGTTTTTTTTTGTACTGGAAGGTTCATGAATGGAACAGTTTCGTTTCTCAATCGTATTCGCTTACCACGTAGATCTATAACAACTACAATAAATTAAACTTAGTAAAATCTAGAACCATAGAATTATGATATAATAATAAATACTTTTCTAATACATAATTATTTTAAAAAAAATCAGTTTTTCTAAAATGAGATACACAAACTTTCATCTGAGAGGCTATGGATTTCCCAATTTTAATGCGTTGGCGCATTTTTTTCCTTTTTTACATCTTTTGGAAATTGGAATAAGGAATCACCTTTAATGTGATTACAACCAGGTACTGAGCACTAATTATTATTCTGCAAAACACTTTTTACTTCGATAATGGACACCCTCACCGTAAGAATTTCGCTTGTTCATCCTGCCTATAGCATTCCTAGTTTTTGCCACTGATGGCGCTGAGGCTGCTGGGGATATAGAGGATGGTAATGGATGACTCTAATCCGTATACAAGCTGATGATTAATATATATATATGAGGTGTTCCACGTCAAATCGCACGGGCTGCGCGAGAGACCACTTTTCATCCTTTAAGTACAGTATCTAATTCATGAGGGAGATCAATCGGAGTAAGCATTTCCGACGTATTTTAACCTCAGCTTTTCGATGAAATCAGTAAAATTACAAAAAAAAGTCAACATACCCACAAAAAACTATAAAACATGTTATATCTATAAAACGGTGTCTCGAATCATTTTTTTTTATCATTTAAAACGAAAGAGGAGAATTTTACGTTGGTATAGTGATTTCCAAAGTGTCTACTATTATATTATTCGAGAAATTTAACTCCAAAGTCTATACTTTCGTGCCGCTGTGACGGACTGCCTGGCGGCGCGGTGCGGCATTTGTACCATATCTTACATTTGAAAACAACGCAATATTCCTGATCAATTTTTCATCATAAATTATTAAAATTTTTACGTAGCAATGAATAATTTTTATTTATTTTGATTTTAATACTTTCCACCATTACATATTTTTATGTATTGTATACAAGAAATAAAATGTTTTCCTTTACCTTTGCATTTTTCTTGGAAATAGATTATTTAATTTTTTCATTGGAAATTTTCGGAAAAGTTTGAAATATGGAGCTTAAGGATGTTTGACGTAGCCTGAATGTGTTTTTATCAAGAGGAATAAATGCATGATAGCAAAGAGTTTCTGGTATAATTTTAGCCTTATCGACCCTTTCTTTCAATTTCGAAGCAGCTTTCTTGTAAGATTCTTTATCACTGAACACTATCTTGGTTACTTTGCTCTGGTCTTTTGCCTATTTATGAAGGTCTTCATCTTTTAATATTCTATTCTAAAGAGAGTTTTGTAAGCTCGTTTTTCTCGCGCCTCTTTTCAAATTTGCACCAATATCGTCACACCCACTCTTTACATGCATGGTGGGAAAACAATGCCATTCAGCTTGAACATTAAAATCTCTGTTAAGGAAGAGAAGATTTTGCAAGGTTTTAACATCAACTAATAATATTGCAAGGCAGTCCGTCGCGGCCGCATAAAAGTATAGACTTTAGCGCTAGATTTCTCGAACAATGTAAGAGCGGACACTCTGAAAATCACTACAACAAAGTAAAATTCTCCTCTTTCGTTTTAAATGATGAAAAAAAGATTGAAGACACCTTTTTTAAAGATATAACATGTTTTATGGTTATTTGGGGTTATGTTGACTTTTTTTGTAATTTTAATGATTTTATCGAAAAGCTGAGGTTAAAATACGTCGGAAATGCTTACTTCGATTCATCTCCCTTATGAATTCGATACTGTAATTAAAGGATGAAAAGTGGTCTCTCGCGCAGCCTGTACGATTTGACTTGAAACGCCTTATATGTATACCCATAGATAATTTATAGAATGATTAACATTGCAAAAAAAAAAGTTCTCTTTTTGGGGCCATATTTGAAATATTTTAAAATATATATGAATTTGCATTCTTTTGATGACAACGTTTCGGAATTTCAACTTATCTTGGCACAGGTGAAAATAACCTTTCTTATATCCCTGAAACATGGGAAACAAAGTTTATGTTTAGAAGTATATAAATTAGACGATAATTTCTCAATAAAGAGTGTTATTCTTACCTTTTTTAACGAGTAAATATATTTTTTAAATCATAAAATTTTATAATAAATAATAGGTTAAAAAAATACATATTACAGTATTAATGGTATATCATGTATAAAAATTTTGACAAATCCGACGATAAAATATTTATATTGATTTCCAATGGAAATTCTGCATAGTACATATATGTGAAGGTTTACTACCTTATTAACTCAAGTTAATAATTGGAGCTGTTGTGATTTTTATAAGAAAATTAGGTATATCTAATGGTTTATGTAATGGCTAATAGTTTAAAATAACAAAATCATCAAAATGCAATATCAGAGGATCAATAATAATTAATAAAAAATTTTACACACAGTTTGTACACCAAAAATCATTTCTGATGCTAAAAATACACCTTTAATTTCATTTGTTTTGTACTGAAAGCAATCTTACTTTATATTTCCTATTATTATGACAACAAATAAACTGCAAGGCCAAACATTTGATAAAATCGACCTATATTTCAAGGAACTACTACTTTTACTTGACCAATTATACGTTGATCTATCCAGATGCAAATCTAAAGATGGTATCGTTGTACAACGTTAAAATAAAAATGATATTAAAGTCGAGAAAATTGTTTGAAAAGAAATTTCTGATGTCAAGTTGATTAATTTTGTTGATTTATATGGCTATAAAAATTAAATTTTTTATCCGAATGAATAAATCTTATAGTTCATTGTTAATACACTTCGTGCAATGTGAAACAAAACAGCGACAAAAAAGTAATATATACAAATATTTTTACATCATTGTATATTATTGCATGACATTACCTAAATATAAGCTGAGATGTATGAACAAAAACTCACTCGTCGATGAGTTTGGGCAAATAAACAATAAAATACAGTAGTGGTTTGATGTCTGTTCCTTATTCTAGCAACGTTCCGTCAGGTATATTTCACAACCTCATTAGGCTATAGAAAGAAAAAGATCAAGTATAAAATTAAATATCTCATCAAAAAAGTATACATAAAGTAACAATAATAAATATCTAAAGCCACGGACCAAAAAAAAAGTGTTGAGATGCCTAGAGTGTTACCTGTTCCGCAAGAGATCGGAGAATTTATAGCATACCTGATACCAGCGTTTGCTAGTCTATGAGCTATAGGTGTTAGTAGTACAATTGGAATTGTTAAGGCTATTAACAAGGCTAAGTCCGTTCGGAAGCAACTCTATGAATGTAAGGGACAATGTAAATAGATAGGAGCGCTATTTTTGGAAAAGAGACTTTTTTTTAAAACCACCTAAGAATCGGTTCGTTCTATATTTAAGGCCCAGAAAAGGTTTAGAAAATAAAGAAGCAAAAAAAAAGTTTTTAGTGTAAAACTATTAAACTAAGCTCTCACAGACAACCATCTTATTAGATATACGAAAATTTCAAAAATACTACACTTCCAAGGATTTTTTATGAGAAATGCTTTACCAGCTAATAGTCCTCATTTTTACGAATCAGCTATAGTAAATCTTAATGATAAGGATGGTTCTGGTACTCACTGGGTCGCCTATCAGAAGCAAGGCGATAACGTGACGTACTTCGACAGTTTTGGTGACCTACAAACACCGAATAATTTGATGCTTTATGTTGGTGCTAACTTTATCAAATATAATCGTAAGGGATATGAGGATCTTGATACTTTAAACTCTGGTCATCTTTGTTAAAGCTGTCTCTATAAAAAACTGCGATTTAGACTATATTAATGCATGTCGAAACTGGAGTAACATCAGTTAATGGCAAACCATCATGGAGAAATCATTTAAATTAAGTTTATCAGAAGCATTATCTGTTCTTGAAGCGCAATATTTTCGACTAATAGAACTATCACCTCTTAAAATTACGTACTTAGATTGGTTGAGCTGCTTTTCTCCAACTCCATACCAATCATTGACTTTGGCAGTAATAAAATTTATGTGGGGGAGGAAATTAATATCTCTCCAACGAATGACTATAAGATTCCTGACATTAGGGGATTCCTTTACAACGTACTATCATCCAAAAATATTACAATAAGTGTGAAACCTAACAATAGTACGATACAAAGTGTAATTGAGTGCAGTGCGCCAATTGATTTTTACCCCCAGAATTCATTGGGATCGGTGTTGGGTTTTACGAGACGTCATTTTAAGGCCAACGTTGAGCACAAATCAGATCTGCCTGTAGCGATTCTCAAAGTAAACGCTTCACAAGTGGAGTGCAATTATACCACATGAGAATAAATTAATCAGCATAAAATCTACTCGATTCATGAGTTTTTTCCCGCAGTGCCTCCTGAATATAAAATCAACATCAAAACATAGATAGACTGACGAGGCATTGAATCAGTGGAAAAAGCCGCGCTAGATTATACTTGCCTTCCGAACAAATCGCAAAAATTAGACAAATGCTAATGCTAGAAATTTTGATCACTGCAACATAAGAAACGTCAAACTTGACTTGAATCCACAGTATTATCCTCGCGGTTATCTCAATCTCGATGTAACACAATCAACATACATTGTTACATGATATGTACGCTAAATTTCAGAACTCATATTACGGTAATGATCGCGCATCTTTGTAAGACATACATTGTTCTCTAGGACATACATTTGCATCGCACATTTCATTGTTATTGATTGCTCCAAGCAAAATAAGTCGCTAAAAAATACCCCAGCGGGTGTGCGTCTAGAATTTGATACTCATGACAACTTTCCCATCAACATATCAGCCTGTTGCTGGATTCCACATGATTGCATTGTTCAGTATAGTCCGATGAGCTAGACGTTAAGAAGCACATGTTAAGCTATAAAAGTTGATTCATGGCTCTGCTGATATCATGTGTCTTTAAAACATCATGGAGAAAGGTTAGAGCAGTTGGAGCAAAGAAGAAGAAGAGAAATGATGGACGTCAAGTAAAGTGGAAAAAATTTGAGAAGGAACACAATGAGGAACGGGCCGAAAGAAAGTCGAAGAAAAAATCAAAATATATTAAAAATTGTAAAATCATTTCAAAAATAAAAATTAGATCATCAATACGTCACATAAACCGACAATAAACAAATTCACTGCAGTAAAGTACGTAAGGGATATGCAGGGCTTCAAGAAGTCTGAAAAAGATCATGTGCTCAAAGAATTAGCCATTCTTCCGCTTGATGAACATAAAAGGCGTATTTCTCTTCAAACCTCCATTTTCTTGGCACAGAATAAGTAAAAAGTATAGATGTGAATAATATTGGCTTGAGCTTTGCTATCATGGATTCGATTGGCCAAAAAGTGGTATCGACTGCACGGAAATTGGAAATGTGGTTCTTAAAAATCTTAAAGATTCTAAGAAGATTTTTGTAATTAGAGAATTGAAGAAAAAATGGCTTGAAAGGTTCAATTCTCAAGTTATTGATATGACTGATCCACTGTTTGAATTTTTAACATTGGATACCACTTGCCGCCCTCGCCACCCCCCCCCCCCCCCCACCCCCCCCCCCACCACCCCCACGCCCCTCCGACAACGTGTGAAGGTTCTACTTCAACATGTAATGGGAAAATGTCTCCGACACCACAAAAAATGTGTCATACAAGAAAAAATTTATTTTTTTTCCAAATTCTGATCATCATAAATAAATGTATTTAACTAGTATTTCTTGTTGTTATGTATGTAAACTTTCCCCAAACCTCCCTTACAATCAAAAATTATGATGTATAGCTTTTCCTTACATTAAAAAATGTGTTATACACTTACGATCATGTCTTGGAGACTGCAGCAATCAAAATTTAAACGCTTGCAGGTGTTTGGAAGGGGTAAAGTGAGTATGTGCAAATTTAACGTACATGTACGAATGTTAACGCAGATCGCAGCTCATTTCATTATTTAGTATCAAACGTGACAGATACGCGCTAGGACAGCAAGTTTTAGTTGTATGAATAGATTTATTTAAGGACGACTATGTGATAGAGATCAAAGGTTTTCTTGACGCACTTAACAGCTTTTACCGAAAGAAGTGACGGTAGTGTCTCTTATAAAACCTGTGATAAACCATAAGATTGTGCGTCCTTCATGCAATTTCCCTATCTTACCTGAGGATGTTTGTCGAAAAAACGTTCGCAAGTCGACGAGAAAGCATAGGATTTGATGTTTGGATTGCAATTGCTCTATCGGACGATTAAAACAACACTTGTGTGCCATAGAAAAAATTGCATATTGAATATACGTCATTAGATATATTAAGGCCACTTATTTGGAATCCATTATGGAAGACTGCGTATTCTATAAAGGCATTATTTTGTGGGGCTTATGCAGCGCAAAAAGGAGTATTTGTAAAAAAATTTTGCGCTCTTAGTAAAGCGTACCGAATTAGATTCTGGCTTTACTGCTTGGTGAAAAGTTCTATTAAACCAGACTCTAAATGTTTTTTGAAGGCACTAGAATGTTGTAAGAAGAATAAAAGTAATGGATCTCCTCCTTTGATGAAATCGATAGATCTGTTACTGCAAATGCCGGTAATGAATCTGAGAATAATGATTAGACTGAATATATAAACGGTGGAAAATAAAATATATCTTGCAGTAGCGGTATTCTTTTTTTATTTTACTCTCTTATAAAACAAATGAAGAATGATGTAAGTCTTCATTTATCTAATAAGCATAAAACGATCAACATGGGTCCATACTCTAGTAAATCAAGTAATTCAGGGAGCAGCAAGATCTAGGAGGATAAAGATTGTCGGGAAACTCTTTTAGAGGAACGTGTCGAGGCAGCCCAACCAAAAATCAGTGCAAATTATTATTCCGAAAATATTCACTCTTATCGGAAGAAAGATGGATATAAAATAATCGAAAAGAATGGAATAATGAGTCATTGTATGAGCCATGAATTTTTTTTCAAATTTTGTCAAGCTATTATAAGTAAATGTATTAAATTTAAATTCCTCTGCTCTTATTCAAGCAACCCATTTTCAAACCCTTTCCTTACGATCACAAACTACGGTTCAATGATTATAAAAAAATGCGTTTAAATAAGCAGGCATAAAAGAAGCGTGTCATAGATGAGAATAATACTTACGCTACTAAGAGAGTGAGCGTGCATGGATCATTTTTCGTCCATGGAAGTGCGTCTCGAGCAGTACGGGGGATTAGATTCGGTGAGAGTAAGAAAGAGTCGCCCTACGCTTTTTCTAACCGCATACGTACATCCTGTTCTCATGTTCCCTCTTATTTCCTCTCTCTTTCTGTTTTTCACTCTCTCTCTCTCGCTCTCGCGCGCTCTCTCTCTCTCTTTCCCTCGTCGATAACATCCTCCGATGACTCATTTGCAGAAACCTTCGTCACCTCCTTTCAGCACTTGAGTCGACAAAGCTAGTGACTTGCATCATTCAATATGCGTATTGATAAAAAAGACAAACCAGGCCTAGTGTTTCTCGTGCCGAGCGTTTTACACGCCACGCTCATGCTTGCCTCAGCTGAGTAGGCTAGCTTTAAAAGTGCTACATTGGAAAAAGCAAGCGCATACGGATCGTATTTCTGAAGAGAAGGAGTGTGTCTCGAGGCCATTCAATTATCATTGGCAGAGATCACTGCTTAGCCGATAATGAAGCTAAACTACTCACCTTTAGATCTCTCAGTTAGATATCTGCATCAGGGATCCCGAAAAAGCTCGTGCTAAAGCAGGGGTATCTGCATAGGGAATCCGGCGCTATGGTAGGAGGCATCCTAGAAGTGGACGTAGCTCGTGCCCTGAGGAAGATCTCCTACTAACCAATCAGAATTCGGGAAATCAGAGATCGTACGAACCATCTAGAGTCGTGACATCAAAGTGGGGCTCGTGGTAGAGAGGGAATAGAGCCAGAATTCGCATAGCTTAGTATTCCAGAATAGTGCTCACGATTTTACATAATTAGGTAATTGCTATTAGCATGAGCTTGTATCAGCAAAGCCTATCTACTATAATATAAGGTATCACGTATTTGCTGATTGTATGGATGATACTGTAGGTAGAGGACCATAACTAAATGTACCAATAAATAAATGTGTAAAGATAAAAAGTGTAATAGAAATTTTCACATATTCTCCGATTGTATCGACAGTACTAAAGGTTGAGGCTTAGAACCAAATGTACGAGCAAATGAATATGTATACTGTAAATACGAAAATTTACTTTTGTAGTAGCTCTTAACAATGTTTCAACAGATCTAGATTAAAATGTCAAGTAGTGGTCAGAATAAAAAAAAGCGTTTTAATATTCATCCCTAATTCAACACTGATCAAAAAATGCAATAATGGCCAAGCCCTAATTCGAACCTAATTAAAAATGCAATAATAGCCCAGCCCCAGTATGATAATAATAAAAAAAAGAAGATAACAGCCCTGCACCATCTGGACAATTTTTTTTAGCTTTAATTGGACATTTCTGCACACACCCCTAGGATGTCGGAGACGCGTTTTTTACTCCACTGGACTACGGTATCTGGCAAACTTGTTTCCGAAATGGTATGTGAATATATACTGTTTAAGTTAAGATTTGGTTCGTAAGGTAGTATTTCTATATGTTTTTATGGTAATGTTTATATATTTCTGAAGAGGTCGACTACGGTATCGACGAAACATTAAGGTCATTATAAATAAAAAAACTGCTCCCTAACAACCAAGACATTTTTTCATGTTGTTCTTTTCCTCATTACCAATAAATTATTTATTGGATCAAGACAAGTTGACGACTACAACAGTCATTAGAGTTTACCTAATTAAATAGAAAAAAAACGAGACATGAATCAAAAATTTATTTGAAACAAAAACAAGATTTTTATATTAATCAATTAAAAATAAATTTAAAAAATGAGTATTGCAAGGTTTTTATCAGGAATACAAAAAGTTTTACTACAATGTAACTCAACAAACTTCAATAAAAAGCTGGTAAATTAATTCTCATGTCAATAAATTATATAAATATGCCAACTTACGTATACCTACACGCATTCATCTTTTTATTTTAATTTGTTTCTTTGATATAAAACTTAACATTTCAAAACAGTGTATGATACATTTTTTAGAAAACAGAGGGTTCCATGAATTGATCATATTAAAACGGACACCAAGTCAATAAACTTAATGTTTAACTTTTTGTCAGAAGTTTAGATCCGAATACAAAAAACAATAAGCCAATGTTTTTGGAAATCGTTAAACAGAATCCAGAGGTAGAACCAATTTCATTCTCACGCGTACATAAACCTACAAACACACATACATTTTTACTTATTTACATCTGAAAAATATCTTCCATGTCAAATTTAACTACCTGTCACAGTTTTTATGTAAAATATCCTAAGCCCGAAAAATAATCTTTAAATAACCACTTTATCATAGTGCAAAGTATAGAGAGCTCGATGACACATAAGATATTAATAACGATAATGTCTATTATGATGATAACAATGATGATCTTAATGATAATAATAATGATAAAGATGATACAGCTGACAATTTATTGTAGTATTGTATTGCAATGAAGCTAAATACAGTTGTTGTCGATATTAAGAATACAACTAAAATTATGTTTGCAGAAATATTGCATCTACCCCTCATCATTTTTGTAGTCTTGTAAGTATTTATAAATAAACAATCTCAAAAACTGAGAACACTGATTTTTTAAATTTCGATGTCTTAAAATTTTAAGGATATGTAGAGTCTATGTACAAACGATGAAAATGCATTTGTATATGTCTAGTATTAAAAATACATTTTGTACAGATGTACTCAAATTTTTCTATGTGAACTCGCAATTTCCATTACAATTCATTTGTTTATGAGTTGTCCTACAATTCCTTCAGATAATATTCTTATAACTCTAAAAGAAACTATTTTAGACATACCATTCATATCTTTTTTGAATTACATATAAATATTTATTTAATTTCGAGAAATTATGTTTTTCTAATGGATTTAGTATCTTTTCAAGTCCGAAATCGTATGATAAAAGTTCAAATAAATAAATGAATATATTTTCATAATAACTGTGGATAGTTAAAATAAAAAATTTTAAATAGTGCTGCGGATGATAAGTTATAATATTTTTAATATTTAGTGGAAGGTAATTTATATAGAAACATCACGATTTTTCAATAGAAACGTATTATCTTATCATACAGAAAACGCTTGATTTATTTAAGTTTTAGAGACGGTGTTAGTAAAAAATACCCTAACACTAATGTAAACAGTATCAACAATTTTTCATAAGTTCTCACATTTTGATTTTTTCCATAAACAATAATCCTACTACTATCACAAATTTGATTTCAAATTGCATTTTATTGAAAAACTATATACAGATAATTATAATAACAATTGTGTATGAAGATTCTATAGTTTGTTTGTAAGTATGCAAGAAAATACTTAAATTTAATCCTTGAACAGACGTTAGCTACACGGAAGATATTTTGTCTGTTCTGGCCTATGTTGATACGATACTCCAGGCCAGAAAATGTCATTGATTAGGTGTTTTTTAAATAATTTTTTATGATTTTTAATATTAATATTCTAATTAATTAGAATGGATCCTACAAAATAAATAACGAGTTTACTTTTAGAGGCTTCAAAGCCAATAAATTTAAAAATATTATTGAAATAGATAAAAAATATGAATAATTATAATTGACCGGTAAAAGCAAGTATGTTTATCGGTATAGAAATTTTGTTACTTAATACACCAGGACAACCACAAATTTGTTCTACGAATTTATTCGTATGTAGTGGGCCTCTGTACGTTAACACTTAAGGTGTAATCTAAGTGAAAAAACTAATTGACTCAGAAAAATTTTAAATTTTTTAGATATGTATCTGTAAAAAAAAAAAAATAGTGGAGATACGTTGGAAATGTCTTATGCAGTGTGTAAAATGAAAAATTACCATTTTTAGAAGAAGTCTGTCTGCCCCTCTCTCTCTCTCTCTCTCTCTCTCTCTCTGTGTATGAGTGTGTGTGTGTATGTGTGTGTGTGTGTGCGCGCGCGTGTGTGTGTGTGTGTGTGTGTGTGTGTGTGAGTGCATGTAATTAGTAATATCTCAGGACCCTAACACGAATTTCAATGAGTCTGGGCTCAAACAGTTTGTTTTCTTATTCTTTTGGTGGCTCGGGAAAAAAATTCTAGTTTCATACCTCATTAAGGTTAATACAACGATTTTTCATATCAAAAACTCAATATTTGCTATTTTTAAAGTCAACAAATTTTAACCTTATTTTCTTAATAGTTTGTCTTATGACGCATCAAGCCAGCTTAATTTACAATTAAAATATTTTATCTGCGTAATGTATTTTTTTTTATCAGAGAAAATTTGTAATTTTTTTTCTGGAATCAATCATATCTTAGAAAGCCTCCAAATAATTTTCATGATCTACGGCTTAAAATGTTTCTTCTTCTATCTGTATATAGGCTCACAAAAATATTCGATGTCTTATATCTTATCAAAGTAGTGATAATGACTTTTGATGCAAAAAAAACGGTTTTTGCTGTTTTTGGAATGGAAAATTATTAATTTTATTTCTTAAATAGTTATATTCTATAGATAATCGAATAGCATTATATAATTTAATAATATTTTAGCAATGAGATAGTAATAATAAGATTATTCATTATTAAATTTTTTTAAATTAACAGTTGCGGAATAATGTTAGAAAGGAAGCTTTGTGCTGATATATTGACAACGGTTTTTTACTAATAAATCCTGAAAACGATTTTACTACATTATTAATTGACTCGGTAACGGCAACGTTATAAGCTTGCTGGCTTACTTTAAAGATATTATGCTTTGATGAGTTAACATAGTTCGTGCACTACTATTCTAGGCCTAATATTTTTTTTGTTATAAAGTAGCCTATAAACGTTTTTCTTCTGCTACAAATGTGAAACTGTTTGCAGAATGATTAAGTTATGCTTAGCATTTACTTTAAAAAGTACGTTTCAAGGAGGCTGTAGTGATTTTGAATAAAATTCTGACTAGCATTGAAATTCAGAGATTAGGTGAATAAAGTATGCCAGATGTGTTTAGAAACAAAAATAGGTAGGTCAACAAATTCGTTTCCAAGATAATCGCTGGAGAAAATTCGTTATTTTAACACGTAACTGTATGGAACCCTAAATTCAATTGACTATTACACAGCAATAAAATGCTGTGGGCCCAAGAATCGAATCGGTACATATACTTTTAATTATAAATAATCTATTACAAAAAAAAAAAGACAGGATGAACACATTAAATTCAGGGAAAATGCAAAGGAAAATAATTTATCGTATTTTACGCATGTGCAGACGACAGTAACGAGTTTATAACGTAATTTTTATCGATATCTTACGGATTTTAAGCCAATCAAACGCTTATACTTTATTGCGTAATTGAGATATTTATTTATCCTGATATTAAGCAGAAAATATTTTTTATAGTTCTTCGAACCTTAGAGTGCCCTTGCTTGGTACGGCACCAAATGCCTAAGCCTTCTCAACATCATCTTGGAAAATAAGATTAGTCTGGGCAATCATATTACTTTTTTGTTTTTTTTGTTCCTTAATTAAGCAAGAACATGAACAAAGTCGTTTGATAACTTGCCTTTAGATGTATTTTTGTCAATACGTGCCATAACGGATCCCCTCGGCTATTCGAACGGTAGACGGTATTTTGGTTGTCATTTTTATATGTATTATCTTCTGTTATAGTCTAGTCTACTTACAGCCCCCCTCCCTTTGAACTGCGGTGGCTGGACGGCTGTGTTCGCACGACTGAGCGGTGTGTCAACCTTGCTCTTTTCTCTCCTATATATCAGCCTGGACCTACCTTGCTTAGACAGAAAGAGCCCTCGCACTTTATTTGCTATTTTAATGTGTTACTTAGCTCGTGGCTTACTCTTCGAAGATCTCGTTTTAAAGTCTGTCTTGCCAAGCCTGCTTAGCGACTACCATTTCTCGAAATTTTCATTGATGATTAAGTTGCTTTTTTATGTCCAAAAAAGCTTTTAAAACAGTATATTTTTATCGTAGATACAGAGTAACACTGTGTTGTTAAGGCAGCATATCTTTTCTATTTAAGCGATTTATCAGCTTTCTGACCATTGAGTTGTGGGAAAAAGTGCAGAGTAATACATTTGGGATTTTTTTGCTGCTGCTTTTTCGTCCTTTGACAGGCCTTACTTTCGCCTGCGTTCATCAGCAGCTACATGTCAAGATCTAAGGTAAGACGAGTGTAAACAAAATTAAAACAAAGCAGAAAGTCGAGCTATTACTATCTCTCTTACTGCTGGATCTATACTTTATTATCTTTTTCTATCTCTCTTATGCTTGTTTTGATCTCGAAAACTTTTGTTTTGACTTTGTCTTATGTCATACATACATGCCTTAATAGCGAATTATCTCCAGGGTTATACGTGCGTTACTCTATATATTATTATTCCGTTAAGTTTTTTAGGGAAATAAAGATTCAATTTTGATGTGGTCGTGGAGTGAGTTTATTGGATATTTGCTTGAGACACTTACTTTTGCACAGTTCGTTAAACAGTTTTCTCGTTTTGATCTCGAGCACTATTTGTTTCGATTTTGTCGTTGGTTTTTGTATTATTATTCAAAATAATTTGTTAAAGAAAGAAATCATATTGTTATGTCTCTTTCTTAATTCTCATGGTCAATAGTTATTTATTTAATATTTTATGTTGTAATTGCATAGGCACATTTATCCACTTTGGTTGTATACTGCGAGTCATTTTGGCATCGTTTTTTGATTGTTAATCATTTCTCAGCGGGTTGCGGTAGTGTAATATCTGTCTTGTGCCTATACACCTACACAAACTGATTGCCTGTGCGTATGAAGTAATTTGCTTCGTTGTGTGCTGTAATACCGTACTAGCGTAGCACATTATTTAACTAGCTAGAACAATACGCCACCCAACTACACATTATGTTTGTGTTGTGTGTGGGTAATAGATTATATCTGCACTACCACAGCACACAGCTAAGTAGATTACGGTGGACTAATGAGCATTAAGATCTTGTATGCAAGTAAAAGATTTGAGCTGCGATATCGCAATATACACCAAAACCAAATCGTCACACCCAGACACACACTGTCTCTGTGTTTTGTGCAGGTAGTAAATAAAATCCACGCTATCACAGCAAACAACGAAGCGAATTACTTCATACGCATAAGCAATCAGTTTGTGAAAGTGTATGGGCTGAAGACAGATACTACACTACCGCAACCCACTGAGAAATGGTTTACGATCAAAAAACGATGCCAAAGTGACTCGCAGTATACAACCAATGTGAATAAAAGCGCCTATGTAATTACAACATAAAATATTCAATAAATAACTATTGACGATGAGAATTAAGAATGAGACAACACAATATAATTTCTTTTTTTAACGAATTATTGTAAATAATGATACAAAAACCTACAACAAAATCAAAACAAATAGTGCTCGAGATTAAAACAAGAAAACTATTCACTGAACTGTGCAAAAGTATGTGTCTCAAGCAAATATCCAATAATTTCACTGAACGAACAAATCAAAATTAAATCCTTTTTTCCCTAAAAAACTTAACGGAATGAAAATATATAAAGTGACGCACGTATAAGCCTGGAAAGAATTCGCTATTTAGGCATGTATGTATGACAGAAGACAAAGTCAAAACAAAAGTTTTCGAGATGAAAACAAGCATAAGAGAGATAGAAAAAGACAATAAAGTTCAGATCAAGCAGTAAGTGAGATGGTAATAGCTTGACTTTCTGCTTTGTTTTCATTTCGTTTACACTTGTCTTACCTTAGATCTTGACATATAGCTGCTGATGAACGCAGGCGAAAGTAAGGCCTATCAAAGGACAAAAAAGCAGCAGCAAAAAAATCCCAAATGTATCATACTGCACTCCATTCACAACTGAATGGTCAGAAAGCTGATAAATCGCTTAAATAGAAAAGATATGCTGCCTTAACAACACAGTGCTACTCTGTATCTACGATAAAAATATACTGTTTTAAAAGCTTTTTTGGACATAAAAAAGCAACTTAATCTTCAATGAAAATTTCGAGAAATGGTGGTCGCTAAGCAGGCTTGGCAAGACAAACTTTAAAACTAGATCTTCGAAGAGTTAGCCAGGAGCTAAGTAACACATTAAAATAGCAAATAAAGTGCGAAAGCTCTTTCTGTCTAAGCAAGGTAGGTCCAGGCTGATGTATAGGAGAGAAAAGAGCAAGGTTGACACGCCGCGCCGCTCAGTCGTGCGAACACAGCCGTATAGCCACCGCAGTTCAAAGGAAGTGGGGCTGTAAGTAGACTAGACTAGAACAGAAGATAATACATATAAAAATGACAACCAGATTACTGTCTACTGTTCGAATAGCCGAGGGGATCCGTTATGGCACGTGTTGACAAAAAAGAAGCTATTTAAATCCCAACAAAGAGTGACACGTCAGCAGAAATTAGAGCAAAGCAAAGGAAAGCAATGCCGTAATGTTGAATAGTTAAATCTATATTGTAGAATTCTTAAAATCAGCTTTAAAAGGAGCCTTATACTAAGCTAACTAAGCTATCATTACAATTTGTAGGGCCTAATATGGTTTTTAAAATTAGTTTGATTATAATTATAGTTTCTATTGCGGTGATAGGGTCTTAAAATCCTAATATTAGAAGTTCCTACTACTTAATATAGTACCCGCTGTCATACATCTAAAGGCTAGTTGCCAACGACTTTGTTTATGTTTATGCTTTATCGAGGAAAAAAATGAAACAGAATAGTAATATGATTGCCCAGAATAATCTTATTTTTCAAGAGGATGTTAATAAGGCTTGGGCATTTGGTGCCGTACCAAGCGAGGGCACTCTAAGGTTCGATGAATTATGAAAAATATTTTCTGCTTAATGCCATGATAAATAAGTATCTTAATCACATATTAAAATTTAAGCGTTTAATTGGCTTAAAGATCGTAAAATATCGATAAAAATAACGATATGAACTCGTCACTGTCGTCTGCACATGCGTAAAATACAATAAATTATTTCATTTTGCATTATCTCGGAATTTAACGTGTTTACCCGGTCTTTTTTTTTAAGTAAAAGATTCCTTATAATTAAATGTATGTGTACCAATTCGATTCTTGGGCCCAGAACATTTTATTCCTGGAAAGTAGTTAGTTGAATTTAGTGTTCCATACGGTTACGTGTTAAAATAACGAATTTTTACCAGCGATTTCCTTGAGAACGAATTTGTTAACCTATTTATTTTTGTTTCAAAAAAAATCTGGCATACTTTATCCACCTAATATCTGAATTTCAAAGCTAGCCAGAATTTTATTCAAAATCGCTAAAGCCTCCTTAAAACGTAGTTTTTAAAGTTAATGCTAAGCATAAGTTAATTATTCTGCAAACAGTTTGACATTTGTAGCAGAAGAAAAACGTTTATAGGCTACTCTGTAACAAAAAAAATATTAGGCCTAGAATAGTAGTGCACGAACTATGTTCACTCATCAATGCATAATATATTTAAAGTGTGCCAGCAATCTTATAACGTTGCCGTTAGAAAACTAATTATCAATGTAGTAAAATCGTTTTTAATATTTATTTGTAAAAAACCGTCGCCAATATATTAGCACAAAGCTTCCTTTCTAACATTATTCCGCAATTGTTCAATTAAAAAAAAAAATTAAATATTTAATATATACTTATTTTTACTATCTTATCGCTGAAATATTATTGAATTATATGAAGCTATCTGATTATTGATAGAATATAACTATTTCTGAAATTAAAATTAAGTTAATTTTTTTCCATTCCAAAAACAGCAAAAACCGTTTTTTTGCATCGAAAGTCATTATGACAACCTTGATAGGGTATAAAACATCAAATATTTTTTTGAACCTATATAGGAATATAAAAAGAAACATGTCTAACCATAGATCATTGAAATCATTTGGAGGCTTTCTGAGATATAATTGATTCCAGAAAAAAAATTACAAATTTTCTCTGATAAAAAAAAACTACATTACGTTGATAAAATGTTTTAATTGTAAATTAAACTGGCTTGATGCGTTATGAGACAAACTATTAAGAAAATCAGGTTAAAATTTTTTGACTTTATAAATAGCAAAAATTCAAGTTTTGGATAAAAAAAATCGTTGTATAAACCTTAACAAGGTATGAAACCAGAATTTTTTTTTTAGCTGATACAAGGATACAGAAACAGATATTTTTAACTATAAATCATCGAAATAACTTAAATTATCTATAAGATATGACCGATTTTCCACAAAAACCTTAGTACTCTTTTCATAAAAATTGTATCAGCTGTTACTATTTAGAAATTCAAATTTTATTTTTTAGATTTTGAAAAAAGTGAGAAAAAAAACATTCCTTTGACTATAGAAGTCGTTATAAAAAGCGTAATAAGGTCACACACACACACACACACACACAGGAAGACAGACTTTTTCTCAAAATGGAATTTTTCCATTTCAGATACTGTATAAGACATTTCCTCAATTCTTTTTTTTTACCAATACAAAGCTTAAAATTTAAAATTTTCAGAGTAAATTAGTTTTGTCACTTAGATTACAGCTTAATTTTAAACGTACAAGGGCCCACTATATACGAATAAATCCGTAAAACAATTTTTTGGGTGTCCTGGTGTATCGAGTAACAACACTTTTATAACGATAAAACTACTTGCTTCTACCGGTCAATCATAATTATTTATATTTTTCTAATCTATTCCAACAATACTTTCCAATCTAATGGCTTTAAAGCTTTTAAAACTAAGCTTGTCATTTATTTTATAGGACCAATTATAATTTATTAGAATATGAATGTTAAAAATCATAAAAAATTATTAAAAAAAAATACTTTATCAATGACAATTTCTGGCCTGGAGTATCGTATCAACATAGGCCAGAACAGACAAAATATCTTTCATGTAGCTCACGTCTGTTCAAGGATTAAGTGTCCATAAGTATTTTATTGTATACTTACAATCAAACCATAGAACTTTCATACAAAATTGTTATTATAATTATTTATATATAGTTTTTCGATAAAATGCAATTTGAAATCAAATTTGTGATAGTAGTAGGATTATTGTTTATAGAAAAAATCAAAATGTAGTAACTTATGAAAAATTTTAGATACCGTTTACATTTGTGTTAGAGCAATTTCTGACAACACCGTCTTTATAACTTAAATAAATCAAGCATTTTTTTATGATAAGATAATGCGTTTCTATTGAAAAATTGTGATGTTTATATATAAATTACCTTCCACTAAATATTTGAAATATTAGAACCGAGCATCCACAGTACTATTAAAAATTATTTTTTTTAACTATCCACAGTTTTTATGAGAAGATATTTATTTATTTATTTGAACTCTTATCATACGATTTTGGTCTTGAAAAGATACAAGATCCATTGAAAAAGGTAAAGTTTTGTGTACTTTAATACAATAATTATAAAAGTATAATTGTTTTTCATAACATTTCTAAAGTTTATCTGGAATTCTATTTGTATACCTGTTTGAAGTAAGCTTCCTCTTAAAGCCATATCAAATCAATTTTTAGTGTCAATACTTTCTCTGAAAAATTTCATTTTTAATAATGAGACTCATGTAATTATAGTGAAAAAAAGCTAATAGCAGTTGCTTTTGTGTGTCTCTAAAAATATTTATTAAAGTTTTGCCCCTCTTAATTAGAAACTTTTTCGAGTGCTAAGGAAATGTAAGCGATTCACTTTATTTATTATGTATAAACATCTTAAGTCGCAATAATCGTAGTAAAAACATTTTAAGGGTCACTCACATGAATTGCATGATTAATTTAATAAACTCGTAAAAAGTCTGTAATTTTATTCCCTACGTATAAGGTACCTACCTAATCTAACACAACAAAATATATTTATACATATTGTAGTATAAGTGCATACATAGATGTATGATAAAAAACTTAGATACTCATGTAAGGTTAACGGTGTTAGGGTGAAGTATTAAAAACTTAAATATTGTCTATACTGAAACTAGAGGTGCTATGAAATTTATAACAATGTTTGAACATATTCGATTTCTTGTTTTTACGTTTGAGATCGCTTTAAAGCTCTTTACATCTGATCTATCGCCACTTTTAAATTTGACCAACACACGACTTTCTGACAATATCACATTTCAATCCGGATAAACTGCTGGTTTTTTAATTTTTTTTTCGTTCTGACTTTTTAGACACGTTATCAAAAGGTGATTTTTTACATGTTTTAAGAGTTATATTGCAAAAAATATTTTTCAGTATTGTTTGGTTTATGTACTAGATTCTCATAGAACTATCATTTAATATCGACATTATTATGTTTACGTAAATCACTAACAAAATTTGGGATGCTATTGTTTGTTGAGTTGATTGAGAAATATTATTATAAAATTAATATGTATAATAATGGAGAAATTATAGGATAACTAATTGGTACCTATAAAATTTAAATTAATAATTTAGAATTTTTCGACAACAGTTTTAGATTTTCATCAACTTAACTCAAAATTATTGCGTGTGATTTGAAATCAGGGCAGTGAACGAGATGAATAAGATGAAAGCCAGATTAGAACAGTTTCCTAAACGAATAAGTACTTGTCTTTTTAAGTAACAATGGATATATCTTGAATGTTCATGAAAAGATTCTTAGCAATTCTAAAGATGTATTTCCATTGAGATTCCTTAAGATACTTTCATTTACTGTCAAGATTTATCTATTGTCATATCCAAGACGATTTGTTATAAAGAGATCTGTTTGGAAAACCGACGAAGTTTAACTTAGTTATTTCTCCCACTGCCATAATTTTCAAAAATGAGCAATAATCTTTGACTAAATTTTATTTTCATTTTAGTATATGTACGGAAAAGGTTTTCTTTTATGCTAATAATAAATATTTCTATCACTATTTTTCTGTACAATATTAATTACGTACTTATGGCTCAATGACGTACAAGATAAAATTTTCTGTAAATGAACAAATCAACATTTATGAATAAATAGTATCAAGTAAAAAATTAACAATAATCATAGAATGATTTATATTACGGAAAACACAATTCATGGTACGCCAATAAGGCGTACAGTAGAACCTGCACGCCGCGCCGCGCCGCAGTGTCGTGTAATGCTAGATAAATAATTTTTTTCCATTTGTAATGATAATTTCTTCATCAATAATAAAATCGGTAAGGGTAATCGTTGAAAATCAATTGTGACGTTTTAATTGTTAATAATAAGAACTTATTATTAATTTTTAGTCAAACTATGTTTTTAAAAAAAACTGGAATATCAAGAAAAAAGCGAAAATCCCTGTTTTTTTTTATCTAGAACACGTATCAAAAACTTCAGCCTAATGAACGATGTATCGTTTAGGAATCAGTTCGGTTTGTAAAAAGACGCTTTGTTCACGTAAATTAACCAATATTAACACACAAGTATGTTAAATTATAATACTTTAAGATTAAATGTAAGCAAATCTCACAGAAATAGTAATTTTACTACTATTGCTAAAGAAATTTTTAGGTAAAAGTTTAAAAAGTTCTCTGGAAGATCCTACAAAACCTTTTAAACTACAAGTACACACTTTTCAATCAAGTAAAGAAACAGTTGCTTTTTTTTGAGAAAAAATTATCAATTTGTTTTAGTAAATCTGTTACTCACTCAACGTCCAGAAAGGGAAAAGTAACCGTTTTCCAGAAATCGTAGCCATATTCGCACGTAACCTTGAAATGTTCGTCGAATTCCTCTTCAATAAGAGGGTTATACTGTACTGTAACAGTATTCCACATGAGATTTTTCTGTAAAAATTATAGTAAAATGTGCTACATCTCGTATAATTGAATAAAAGAGTGCCTTACAGCGCACATAGACTTTTAATTGCAACAGCCTGCTTTCTACTTTATTATTATTCCATGAAATTGCAACACATACCGTGGGATTTTTTTTGCTGTCTTGGTGATGAGTGTTTTCACCAAGGGTACCACATCGGTTCAGTTGTATGAAAAATTCGTAGTAGTCTCGGCCTGTACCATTAACGTACATGCAGTCTGGGTCGTACGAATAACCTGCAATAAAATTTTTTTGATTTATTTAAACCTCCTTAATTTAATATTATAACTGAATTATAAAATAAATATTCAAATATAATATAGAGTGGGATTTCAGTGTATTTATTTGTGATTTGGCTTGTAAAGAAGATAAAAACGGAATGCTTTTAGAACTTGTACCTTATATGAACTAAAATTGATAATCAGGTATAGTATCCGATCTGGCCAAGTGCGTAAGATACTGAACTCCGATTCTGACGGACCGAGTTCAAAACTTGACTTCAGTGATTTTTTTTTTTTATATTTAAGTTTAAAAAATTGTTGCTAATAATAAATTTATACGTGATTTGTTTGAAAAAAATTACATCAATTATTTTTTTATAATATCGGAAACGTATTTATAGACGTGTTTGGTTACGTCTTTAGTGACATCTTTAGATACGTCTTTGGTGACGTCTATAGAAATGTCTTTAAGACGTTATAATGACGTCATTATTGACGTAATTACTCGAGATAGGGGTTATAAAACTGAATTTTTGGAATTATTGTTGTATAGTCTTTCATGCTCTTTCAATCGAATACTAAATTTACGTAAAGTCTGACCTGTATACGAGTATATATACTTACATTTATCACATTTCATTGAATACACAATGTGTGTTCTCATAACTGCATTCAGTGGATCTTTACCTAATTTGATTATAGATCATGATTTATTGTTAACGCTGTTGACTACATTAATACTTTTCGAAAATAAAAATAAATTTTATTGGGGGCTATAACCGGATAAAATTGGGGTTATAATGTGATGAAATTCTGTCATTGTGATAAAAAATCTTCAGTCTTATTATTAAAGTTTTTATTATGTATTTGTCCAGATAGCAGTTTTTTGATAATAACTTTCGTATATGTATAAGGTTTTTGTCCTAAGTTTCCTGTCATATAGTTTAAAAACTCTGTCAATCATATAAAAAATGATTCCTTTTTTTATTGAATTACTGTGATGGCTATAATAGTTGAGCACTCGTGATGTGCTACAGGGTTTTTCATACCAATCAAGCCCACACTTACAGTCGTTTTCTCTAACAACAAGCATGTCAAGAAAGGGGAAGGTTCTATGTGGCTCTACTTTAACTGTGAATTGTATGTGTGTATGTGTGTATTAAATTTATTAAGACTGGTTAAAATATTGTTGATTTTCGATTTTTTAACTATTGTTAGGACGTTATCAACATATCGTCATCAACATGACGTAAGTTACTGTGACTAAAGTTTCCTCAGCATTGAGGAAACTGGGATGAAACTTCTTTTTTCTAATGTATTTTAATGTAAACAACTAACTAATGACATAAAACTAGTATTAGGTTGGGGTCCATCTAACATAGTCTCCTCATTGGATACAAACTTAAAAGATGAAAAGATAGCAATAAATCAAAGAGTATATCTGCTCCGGTGCAGATACCATGATTGACTGTCAGTACACTTAATGCACTCGTGTAAATATTTTAATAGCATAGCGTTAAGATCAAACTCAAATAATATTAAATTTGACAATTTACATTATAAAACGTTGAACAGAGTTCTAAATACTGAAATCGATGATAACCACAAAAATATTCATTTCTTACAAAATCAGCAAACAATCTTAACGCACTCTATAGAATTATATATGTTCCCACAGTTTATCCACAACTTAATCAATTTTTACACTACAAAAATAGTCTCGTTTTTTAGAAACAAAAATCAAAATTTGACAAAAAATACAACAACATCAACAATTCAAACAGTAAGTTCTAGAAACAGTTTAAAAACGAAAATAATAGTGATTTCAATAACAGTTTAATACAAAATAGCCAGTTCAAAATGTTAAAAAAAACAAAACCTTTGACGAATATAAAAGTTCACAACATGATGACTAATCAATAAATTTAGCCAACATTGAGATTCCACGAGAAATCAAATATATTTTATCATTTGGACCTAATCTTAACCATTGTAATGATAACATAAATGAAGAATGATTATTATAGATCATAAAAGGTTTTAAGCCTGGCCTAATTGTTGACAGACTAGATGAGGTCTATAAACACAAGTTACGGAAAGAATTTACCATAATGTTAACAAAAAACTGCTTCAATACTAAAAAATGTTCATATATCGATAAGTTCATACAAAATGACGTCCATTTTGCAAAACTATTTTTAAAAAATAATAAAGACATCCTGATAACAAAAGCTGATAACGGAAGCGCTATTGTCGTTATTAATAAATATGAATTCATTAAAAAAGTAAAACAACTCATAATTAACCAACCACATTACAGTATTTTAAAAACAAAGCCGGAAAAAAATATAATAAATGAGACAAAAAAGCTTATGAAAATGTGTAAAAGATATGGTGTATTTGATGGGGTAAGCCAACCAAGCAGTCTTGATTCATTAGTAGAAAACTCTACGTTATCAAGAGCTAATGGAGTACTCAAGGTTCACAAGGAAAATATCCCAGCCAGACTAATAGTTTCTTTAATTGGTTCACTTCTCTATTTTTTAGATAAATTTATTTCCAAGTTAATAATGGATCATATCCGTAAATCAAGGTATTCAGTTAAAAATGTTTATGACATCAAAAAGTCCCTTGTTAACCTTGAGATACCAGAAAGTTATTGTTTGGTGTCTTTCGATGTTGTTTCCCTGTATACAAACTTGCCCCACGATCTTATCACTAAAGGTATATCCAAAAAATGTAAATATCTAAAAAATCACATTAGTTTGTCAGAATCAAAATTTTTAAAAGGTACACAACTATTTTTGGGCTTCACTTGCTTCTAGTTCAACAAAACATATTATCGGCGGGATAT
Organism: Copidosoma aretas; assembly: GCA_030522625.1. Taxonomy (NCBI): domain Eukaryota; kingdom Metazoa; phylum Arthropoda; class Insecta; order Hymenoptera; family Encyrtidae; genus Copidosoma; species Copidosoma aretas. The sequence continues at coordinate 39,558 of JAPYYV010002637.1, forward strand.
TGGTTGCCCCATGGGAGGATGTGTCAGCCCTGGATTTGCTGAATTAGTGTTGGAGCAAAGGGAAAGTAAAATAGTGCCAGAATTGGGCGACAGCATATTACTGTATCAGCGATATGTTGATGACGTCCTAACAATAATTAAAAAATCGGAAATCAACAATATTTGAACCAGTTTTTATAACTTTAATACACACATACAATTTACAGTTGAAGTAGAGCAAAATGGATCCCTGCCCTTTCTGGACATGCTTGTTGTTAGAGAAAACGACTGCAAGTATGGGTTTGATTGGTATGAAAGACCCTATAGCACATCACGAGTGCTCAACTATTATAGCCATCACAGTAATTCAATAAAAAGAGGAATCATTTTTTATACAATTGACAGGTTTTCAAATTATATGACAGGAAATTTAGGACAAAAACCTTATACATATACGACAGTTATCATCAAAAAACTGCTATCGGGACAAATACATATTTAAAACTTTAACAATAAGACTGAAAATTTTTTATCACTTTAATAAGAACGATCAAGTAAAAGTATTCAAAGCTAAAAAAACACTAATAGTTTTACCCTTTTATCCGGTTATAACCCCAAAAAAAAAAAAATTTTTATTTTTAAAAATTTTCGTGTAGTCAACAGCGTAAACAATGAATTATCATCCATAATCAAATAAGGTAAAGATCTACTGAATGCAGTTATGAAAAAACACGTTGTGTATTCAATTAAATGTGATGAATGTAAGTGTAAATATATGGGTCGGACTTAACGTAAATTTAGAACTTGATTTCAAGAACACGAAATACTCAACAACAATAATTCCAAAAATTCAGTTTTTTATCTACATGCAAAAGAATTTATTCATGAGTTCATCTTTAAAGATACAAAAAATATTTCAATATTAGGCACGGAAATTATTCAGATGCAGAAAGAAATCATGGAAATGCCAAACATCTTTTACTATGATCATAATATAAATCTAAAAAACGACTTAGTTTGATTATCCAATAACTATAAATACACAATTTCTCAATATAAAAAGAAAATCGTAGCGAAAAGATTATAAGTTCCAGATTACCTATACGTGCAACGCCTGAATTTAAATTTGAATTACGAACTTGGCATCTACAATTACATACACTTTGTCAACCCAACCTCATTGAGACACCTTACAATAGACTCCGTATCTCAGATTCAAACGGCTAATACAAGTCATAGTTACCTCAACAGTTGTTTTTGTAAAAAGTCACTGTTTTATTCATGATGTATTTTCACATATTTGTTGTCATCGATATGTGAATAGTGGTACGTGGTGCGTGAGGCTCTTGCGTAAAAAGTAGGTATACTAACAATAATTACACTTTGTAAATATCATGTATAAATTTATACCCAAATTAACGATGATAAGTTTTGATTACTTTTTATAAACATATAGTTAGCAATTAAAGTACGTAGTCAAGCAAACAGTTGGGGACAAAGGTCTTAAGAAATAATTCGAGACGAATTAAAGCTTAAAATTCTTTAATGAAGCAACATTTCGCTGGCTTGGTGTGCCAGCCTCATCAGGCTAAAAATTACAATCTTATAGTTACACACTGAATGTCAATAA
>JAPYYV010002638.1:0-20188 GCA_030522625.1 Copidosoma aretas
GCAAAAAACTTCAAAATATGCAAATAATGGAAAATTAAAGGAAATATGCATATGCATATGCATATATGCATTTGCATATAATCCGGTCTCTAATTATTAATTATTAATTAATAATGATACTGACAACGAGATTCCTGTATTCTCAGAGATACATGAAAGAGTCATTGCATTAGTAAGACTAAAAAACGAAGGTACTACTGGATATTTGTGTTCAATTGTTATGCATATCAATATATTTAAACTGTATGGATCAATTGATTTGTAAAAAAGTTATTTATTTAAAATAATAAAATTTTAATTCATGTATCACAAGATTAGTATGTTTTGTATTGAATAAGTAATTGTAAGTTTGTTGATGAAAACACGCTGTAATAAATAAAAAATGACTAGCTAGGTTGACTTAATTATAAATTTCAATTAATTGTAATCACAGGTGAAGTTTACTCGTAGATTTTCAATCTAATTTGATTTTACATTTAATTTAAAGACAAGTTTTTGTTTATTCGAAGGTGTTGGTAATTTATCAAACTTGGCATTTTTATCAAAAACCTAAAATTATATAAGAGTCGTATTTACGTTAGTCCTATTATATAAAAATTTTAGATGTTCGGAAATTTCAGACTGTGTTTGTTTTTAAATGAGAACGATGTGTGAATTATTACTTTTACTATTTTTAGAATTGTTTCGTTCAACTAATAAAATACATGGATACCCACAATAAAAATGTCAAAGAACGAAATTCCATACTATTTCTCTTACATATATGATGTGAATAGTTTGTAAAAAATTGTAAAAAATACAAAAAAATTTGGCGGATTGTACACAGAAGTCTTCAAAAAAGAGATTATTATGATAGGCATACCACAGTTAAATGAAAAAAGTTGGTCTAGAATTATATGAATAGATAACTTTGAGATGACTTTAACATATCGTTAACATAGCTCTAAATAGATTACAGAATTGAAAAGTTAGGTTTGCTTCAATAGAAAAAAAAAATTATAATGCTTTTTATTTCTATAAATTAAATCTTTTTAAATAACATTGAAAAGTAAACAGACAAATTATTCTAAAAAAAAGGTAGTTTTTTTAAAAAGTCAACTTTTTACAATTGATAATTGACAAGTAAAATTTAATACAATAAACATTTTGTTAAAAATTTGTGGTAGGTATATAACAGCAAATAATTAAAATCCTGTAAGTAATAAATGTACACTTCAATAGTGTATTTTGTGCTATACGCGCACGGTCTGTTGAGAGCCAAACTGATTGATTTTTTCAAATCAATATAGATTATTCACACACCAAAGCAAGCAAAAATTAATTAGTTTGTCTCTCAACAGACCGTACGCGTATTGCATACAATACACTGGTAAATAATATCATTAAGAGCAGAAACAGTTGCATCAATCCACATAATTTGTATATCAGCCCAAGATCAGAGTGGGCTAACTCTGAGAGAAATTTCGGATAAAAGAATGACTTTTACGCCTTATATTCCGTGATACCGTCCTTGTTTCGACCTTATTGCACACATGCTTTATCTACACGAAGGCATGCAGCACATAAGTGCGTAAATTCCATCCTGCGCTGCAAGCGTCTATGGTTAAGATTGTTGGCGTAGCCATACTGTAGAGTCCTGCCGACGATCTAGAACGAAACGTAAGTTTGATTCCCTACCTTTTTCTTACGCTCCGCCAGGCATGTTAGACATCTAGGGCACCCATAATCTATCGTAACACGTATAACTACTTTAGGGATATCAAACTAACTTACTTCCAAAATAGCGGTTAGTACAAAATAGCGGAACATTCGTTTCTTTACAACCCCTTCAGTATAGGTATCAACTGAAAGGACATTATTTATAAAAACAGTAAATGCATAAAACAATTTAAAATACATAATGCAGTCGATACCAAATAGCGGGGTGTTGATTTGTCTGAAACTACCCTGATATGGGTATCGAATCAAAGGATGTCATTAGTAGAAAAATGTCAAATGTTTAAAACAATTAAAATGACAAAATGGCGGTTCATACAAAATTGCGAATCATAAATTTTTTTAAAAACTCTACAAATATTGGTAATAAATAAAAGGATATCATTTTTAGAATGCAGAAAAACGTATGAAATGACTAAAAATCTAAAATGACTGTCGATACAACATGGCGCATAATTTTTTTACGACCCCCTTGAAATAGGTATTCAATAAAAGCATATAGAAAGTCTTTCGCATAGGTTTGAAATAATCAGTATTGTTAGTGGAATACAGAAATTCGCTTATAATTACATTGGATGACAGTTAAATCTATTACGATAAGTGTTTTTAGCTTGTAGGGCGCTTAACATGCACTTAATCGTAGAAAAAGTGCACGAATAAGAATCATTTGTAGAAGCTAGGTTTTCTATTCACTTTTATTTAAAAAAAAATTTGATTCCTTATATTGAATGTATGTATTCCCTTAACACATACATAACTGTCACTTATCAACAATCTATTTGCACGCCTTCAACATTTGATCTTTACATTAAATACTTTAAATACGAAAAAAACATAGCGATTGTCTTACAATTGTTCATAATCTGACAAAATTAAATCATTGCTTTGATCACTATCGATGCTGATACTGTTACTGTCGTTTTTATTTTCACATTCATGTTCACTTCCATCAATACTGTCTTTAGAGCTATGTCGATGATTGATAATCTTTGTAGTAACCTTGTCAAAAGATTGGGTACATTCCTTATTTATGTACATTTGTTGGACATACAGTAATATTGTATGTAGTATGCTTTATAATTTTTCATCAAAGATTCAATACTTTGTTTAATTTTTTCATTTCATTTAAATGAATTTTTTTTTTATGAGTGAGCATCGTCCCTGCGCTCTTCGCACACAAACCCCCAGATTCTGATTTGAAAAATGTATCTCTTAGAAATCAAAACATTTTTTTTCTATGTTTGAATTTAGGCGCTCTTAAAGGAGATGTGGCCAAATATCAGGGGTTAAGAGTTTTTTAAAAAACTCTTAAAACTCCCAAATTTATTATGGATAGTTTTATAAATTATTTAAAAGAACTGGGAGTTTTTTTAAGAATTGTATTTTTTAAGTTATTATATCAAAAGTTTTTCCAGCAATTCTCCAAACTTTCATGGTAGCGATAGAAAGTTTGAAGAGTTTTTTAATGACTCTAAATCCCTGCCAAATATAAGCCAATCAAGTGTCTGGGAACAAAACACTAACTAAACCTTATGGATTTTTATAAGCAGGACTATAAATTGTATAAAAGAAATTTTCTTTTTTGGCTCAGTGTGTTTTTTGTCTGGCTTAGTGTGTTTTTTTTCTAATAGATACTACATAAAATACTCCTTTGAACATTAGAAATAGATCGAAATGTATGAGAAACTTGACATGCAATGATTAATTTTGATGGATTAAACAAATAAGAAAAGTTAAAATAATGTAGCTTGCTAGATCAGTACTTTTTCATTATTTGTATTCGTTCTGAGTAAGTCAAAAACTAGTAGATGAGTATTTTGCTATTATTTCAAATCCTTTTGAGTTAGTCAAAAACTACGATACAAATTGAGCTACAAAGACTTATGAAAAATTCATATGGAATGTCCATATGGATTTGCATATGGAAATTCATCTCGAATTTGAATCAAAAAGACTGCTCATTCTAACGAAAATCGCTATCTTCATTTTGCAATAACAACGGTTAACAATCATTAAAAGTCCTTGTTATCAATAGTTATTGGTCAGAGAAGCCGTACATAATAAATAAGTATTTACAAATTTTCAAAAGGTTAAAAAGATAATTAATTATAAACATCCTAAGTCAGTGGAAAATTAAAATTTCAAGCGCTTGAGAATTCCTAACTTGTTTTTTAACAATTTTTTGTAACGCTATAGAATCTACAAAACTCATCTTGATTTTTCTGTAGACATGTAGAAGTGGCACAATTTGATTGAAATGCAATAATTATTCAAACAAATAACAGAAATTAAGTTTTTATAGCAGAGATACTCTTATTTTGTAAATAACCTTACTTCGAGAAGGAAAAGTTCCTTCTATGGTTTACGAAAAATTATTCAAAAACCAAATACCAATTTTTAAGAGTTTGCAATTTGTATGTATTCACTGACTCTGTATACTTATAACTACTTCTATTTTTAATCTTTTTAAAATTTATAAATACCTCAAAAATTATTTGTTCTGTAAGACTTTTCTGACTAATAACCATTAATGACAGAGATATTTAATGATTGTTAACCGTTGTTATTGTAAAATTAGGATAGCGTTTTTTGTTAGAATGAGTAGTCTTTTCGATTCAAAATCCACATGAATTTCCATATGCATATCTATATAGATAATTCATATGGATTTTTCATAAGTATTTACAGTTTAATTCGTATCGTAGTTTTTGGACTCAGGATGACTACAAATAATAGCAAAATACTCATCCTAAATCCATATGGATTTCTGTATGGAATGTAGACTATTCATATGGAAATCGATATAGATTTTGTTCCAAAACGCCATTTTGATATCCGTATGGATTTTCCATATGGAAATCTATATAGTTTGTTTGGATTGCGCTCTGAATAGTAAGCAATTAGTACTGAAAACTGTTAAGCTATTCCACAGCCCTGTTTCAAATGTTTGTGAAGTGTTGCGCTTATCTTAGCCCAAGAATACTCTAGATAGTCTGTCAAATACGTATTACAGCAGAACATATCAAAATAATCGATCTCGATTTCATTTTAGCTTCTAAATACTGTGAGAATCGTTGCTACACTCTCTACCAATTCTGAATGTACGTCAAAACAATCTACGAACAGTTTTGGTTTCTGGAAGCCTTTTCTTGCTAAGATGCTGTTACTAGTCGTACCGGGACCCTGTAGCACCTGATGCACCGTAATACCGAATTATGTCTTTAGTTTTCTTAAAGTTGTACTGAAGACCATTTAGAATCTGCCATTAAATAAAACATAGCTACGCATAGTAGCCTTAATTAATTACATGTAAGAGTTTATATTATAAAGATACGTTCTGATGATGACTCTAGTACGCGGTACAAAAATATTCCAATAAAAGTTATCCAGCTAAATAACTTAAGGATTTTTGTATATGAGTGGTTAAAAAATTTTTCATGTAGAATCATTTTCAAATGTACGTAAACATGGTTCTTAAAACAGCATATTCGAAACAAATTTTACACCTCTAGCTGAAAATTACTGTAGCAGAAATGGCATGAAAAACAAAATTTCATCATAATCATTAAAGAAATCTCACGAGGTTTATAAATATGAGCTTTAAATGCAGAAGTAGTAAAACTTACTTAGAAAACAAATTTGGAAGGTAGCTAAAAAGATTAAAATGATTAAAAAACCAGGAAGGAAATGGACAGTAGGAAGGGATGACGAGGTTTAAATAAAAAAAAAACTAGTATGGGCAGCGTTAAAAAAATGGGCAAGTTAAAACAGGATAATGAGGTGTTAAAAACAGAGGCAAAAGCTCAAAGAGGTGAAAAAGACAAGATATGAGGAGACGATAAAAAATGAAAAAGTATAGAAGACAGTAGGGGATGGCAGAGTTTTGGAAAGAAATAGGGCAATTCAAACCGAAAAAAAACAAGAGCGATCGGGTATTAAAAAAAAAATAGGCTAAGGCACTTCAAATATCTCGGAGAAAGAAACACGAGGGCACAAACTGAAGAGAGGGCTAGGCTGAAGCTAAAAGAGGATGATGATTTAAATTAAAGTCTTCACGTAGAAATTACAGGCAATAGAGTGCTACGGATGCTGAAAAGAATAAAAATAACAAAGGTGCAGGAGAGGACGGAATACCCGTATGTGTATGAGGTAGAAATATTGGGATGGGAAAAATGGGCACAGATTGAAAAAACACAAGAAAATTTAAGATGCGCAGAGAATGGAGAACCAAGTAAGTGGTTAATGATTGTAAAAGAGGCTTTAAAAAGAGTGGTGGAGAGAAAAGAAATCTCAGGTTAATTTGAAAAAAAGAGAATTAGTTAGCTAGAGGAAAGACTATAAAGAGGGTTGAATATAAAGGAGGATCGAAAAATTTAAACTAACTGGGCAAAGATTAAAAAATCAAGTTTCTGTGTCTACTACAAAAAAAAAACAAAGACCAAGCCATAAATAGAAGAATACTGGGAGAATAGGCTGGTCCGGAAACCCATAAAAGAGCCATAGGCAAGGTTGAGGTGTAGTAATGTAGGAAAAGCAGGCAATAAGGAATACCTTGACAAAAGGTGTAGGGCATGAAAAAAAAAGCAGAAAAAACAGAACACATTTTGAGCAGTGCGAAAATGAAGAAATAAATTAGCTGCATATAGGTCAGGGAACTAAAACGATGAGGAACTGGTGAAGAAGTTAGAGATAAGATACGGAAACGACTAGAAGGAGATCTGATTAAGGGTCTCTGCAAATTTGGTGAGAAAATAGAAAAAATAGAGTGGAGTGTGAGCTAAGATAGCACAAAGTAGAATTTAAGAGATAATTGCGATAGATAATATATCACAGACTCAAAACACTTTATAATAAACAGTAAGCAGTTCGATTTTGGATATTAATTATAAATTTAGAGCAAGAGTAGGACGGATAAAACGATTCGACAAACTTACTTACACGCGGAACTGTTGCGTAGGGTAAGAGCATGCAAGCAAAGAACTGACGAAAGTTTGTTTTACAGTTAATTAAATGCAGGCAACAACGTACGAGATTGTCGTACAGGGAAATATGGGTGAAAAGACTTTGTAAATTCTATACATTGAAAATAAATAAATTTTAAAATATACGAATAACAAAGGGAATACATCTTTATATCTATAAGTGATTTTTTTGATGTAAAAACATATTATGCGGGGCCTCGACCTTTCCGCTTGGGGAGTGAAACTTTTCGAGCATTATCGATTTTTGAAGCACGTTTCGCGTTACGCTTGAAATGGGTATACTATAAGGCTTATGCGTTCGTTCGTGCTCGGCGAGAGAGCCGACGTGACGGCACACGAGAGGCGGAGAGAGGGAGAGAGAGAACGCGTGCGCAGTACTCATAGGTATAGTGCAGGACTAAAGCAGCAGAGGTGAGAGTCACCGTATATATATGTAAATCATCACAGAGCAGACTACACGTGGATACAGAGAGCAATACGTATGTGTATGTGTATGCGTGCAAGCGTGCAGTGCAGCAGCAGTCAGCCGTCAGCAGTTTACATTTCGTTCACGTTCTCGGAGACTCGATGTTAATGCCCACAGTGCCTCAATTCGCTCTGTGCACAAATCGCGAAAATTGGAACTTCGGTACCCAATCCCCATTTAAAATATGTGTATTCGTCCGACACTAGCGCCAAACACTGGATTTGGCACTAGTGTCGGGCAAATACACGTATTTTAAATGGGGATTTGGTATCGAAGTTCCAATTTTCGCCGTGTTGTGCACAGAGCGAATAGGTATAACCTCTCAATCTGTGCACGAGTTCTTGTTGCTTGTGAATGTATGATAAATACGACAAAAGTTTGCATAGTTCATTGATGGGAAAACATCTTACCTAGACCTTTCCGCTTGGGAAGTGAAAATTTTCAAACGTTATGAGGCTCATCTTGCGTTATGCTGTATACAGGTATACTACAAGGCTGATTTATATGAACAGTGGCACGTGTATGTCTGTATAGGCCAGAGAGAGAGCTCGATATTCGGTGTACACTACTTAGATATTAACTATAGCTTTTTTGGCACAATTCAGTTTCCTGTGGTGCCACAAAATAAAGGTACATAAGCGTAGAAAATGCAAAATAAAACTTATTTTACTCGTGCGAAAAAATCGATATAGTGCTTAGTTTTTGAGATATCAAAGTCGAAAAGATCGAAAAATTTCATGAATACAGAATATATTTATGTATACATCTGACGGCAATGAAGATCAAATTTATTTTATGCGTTTCTTAGGTCGCTGATCCCAAATCCAAAAATTAAAAAAAATGTCAGTACCAAAAACTTCAATTGTCTGCTGACAACGTTCTGTTGGGATTGCTTAGCTGGGGGCGCTTCGCGCCCCGAACCCCCCAGGCTTCGCCCCCACACTCTCGCCGGGGCTGCGGCCCCTGGACCCTTCCGACCAAATAACAATCTTGCATCCAGTATCGCACACGGACACAGTACCAACAGCACGCACGTGGTGGGGTAATTTTGGCGACTGCCTGGGTAACGAACTGTTGCCTATGGATTTCTCAGCTTTAAAGCTAGTTCATGAAATAATTAACGTTCCTACAGCTGAGCATCAACTCAGATGCCACGGAGGCAGAGCTCTCGGGCCACTGGCGGGTGCAAATACTACATTAACTCATAAAACGCTTAAGCTTTGAATATTGCTTGCAACTAAATAAAATAACTCTATAATAATTTCTGGGCATTTGCGGTGATTTTGACTATCAGATTTGCAACCAGTACACTGAAAACCAGAGGTATACAAATTTTTAGCCCAATTGGAGGTAAGCCGTATAAGGAAGTATAGACAAATCAATAAAATTTAAAAATTCGATTTTTTTAATATTGATCGTCGATATCTTGAAAAGTAAGCGTGTACACATTTTTTAAAACTATTTTTCCCGTAATCAGCGACCACGATTACCCCTAATATCACCTTAAAAACTTTTTGCCCGAGAACTCGTACTCGGTTCTAGCTTGATTTGTCGCAACATGCATTGTGAATTTTCGAACACTTCAACCCCGATATCTCGAAAATTAAGCAAGATATCGATTTTTTTACAAGAGTAAAAAATGTTTTTACTTTGGATTTTCCACGTGACTATACTTTTATTCTGCGGCGCCACAGAAATCGGAATCTCCCCTTTTTTTATTTACTAATGACATAATTTTTATTACTATTTATGAATTCAATTGAGTAAACGCTTTTTGTGCAGAATTTTTAACAAATATTGTTAACATAAGATACGCGTTTTAATCCTGCTTGTACAGTCGACTTTTTAAAAATTTTGAAATAATAAATTTTTTTTAATTTCATATTCAACAAAAAAAAAACAATTACCTACTAATTACTAATTTATACATGTTTTCACATCTTCTTAGGGTCGCATGCGACCGTATAGTTATTTTTTTATTAAACGTTTATTAATAAAAAATTGGCTTCAACAGTCTGGACAATTTAATTGAAGTGTATCATGCTGATTAGTGCTCTTCATAATTAAAAACAAATATCAAGCGTTTGTTCGTTTGCATAGATTATTATATTAGTATTATTAATATTATTATTATACAGTAGCACTGGGAATACAAAAATGCATTACTAAGTGTACTATTTTCCGCCATTTTGATCTGTCTTCGGGTACATCTAACCACGACCTATCATCTAACTTATCCATTTCTTAAAGAGTTTCTAACACTTTATCTTCTCATCTTTATTTTGGTCTGCCAAGTGGTCTAGTTCTCTCTGGTTTCCCGATCACGATTCTATACGGAGCTCTTTGCATTCTTATCCTAGCTGCATGTACAGCCCATCGCAGTATGCGTGCTTTTATTATCCAGCTTATGCTTGGATCCCCATAAAATTCCTTGACCTCCGCGTTATTCAAAATCTTTCATTCCCCGTTGACTTCGTCTCTTTGATCCCCAAATATTTTTCTGAGTACTTTTCTCTCGAATACTTCCAATTTTTTTTTTTTCGCTTTTTCTGATTCTGTACAGCAGGACCGGCATTATAATCGTTTTACAGATACGTTTTTTTAAATTTTTTGAAATAAGTTGCGATTTTAACAGTTTACTAGACCCACAATATCAAGCGTTCGTTGATCGTAATCTCTGTTCGATCTTGTTTTGGAAATTATTCGTATCATAAATATTAACGCCAAGATATTTAAACTTTGAAAATCTCTGGAACGATTTTCCCTAATCCTCAACGTGGTTATACTCGAATCATTCACTCTATTGTTAATCATGTATTTAGTTATTTCTTTGCTTATTTCTAGTCCGACCTCTCCCGCTCTTTCGATCAATTTTTCCGTGTTCCGTATTATAATTCCTCTCTGTCACCCAGCATACTTAAATCGTCTGCGGATCCTCGAATTTGAATTGTGCCGTTTAGAATTACCCCACTTTCATCTTCACAAACATGTCAAATCACGTACTCTAAGACCAAATTAACGCGAACCTTTTCTTTGCTGTCTTGCATGTAAAAGTGTATCAGCGCTTCTTGTCTCTTTGGAACCCTAAGAGGGACCAGGATGGAGTACATTTTTGATTGGATAATTTAGTCGTAAGCTTTTTTATAGTACGTAGACAGTTTTCCGATTTCCTTGTTAAACTTCCATTGTTTTTAGATTATTTATCTGTAAATGTTTGGTCAATAGTCGATCGGTTACGTCTGAACCCACATTGATAGTCTCCTATAATATCTTCCGCGAAGAGGGTTATTTTTCTCAAGATGACCTTAGATAAAACTTTGTAGCAGGTCAAAAGTAATGAAATATAATTAATCTTTAAAATCGGAATCACGACTGTTTCGGTCTATTCCCTGGGCATTCGTTCCTCTCTAAATTTGTTTGAATAAACTGTGTATCTTCATGATCAAACGTTTCCCTTTGCCCTTTATTAGGTCCCTGGGTATGCTGCCCATCCCCACCGATTTATTGTTTTCATGTTTACGGATCGCTTGCTCTACTTCTTCAAGTGTCGATTCCTTTTCCTCTGTTTCCGCGGTAAGAACATCTTGAGGCTTTCTATTCTCGTTATTTGCGTGCATTTTAAGTAATTTATTGGACTGGTTTTTTTATCTCGTTATTGCTTCTCCGTAATCCACGATCATATCACCATTTTCGTCTTTAATAAAAACATTTCGATTCTGATACCCCTTTCGGGTTGCATTAATTCCTTCGTACATTTCACGTGCATTGTTTTTTTTTGTTATTTTCGTCATATTGAGAATTTTATTTTTCTCCTATTCACGCTTCTTTTCCTTTACCACCTTGCATGCTGCTGTTCTATAATTTCTATAGTTTTCTAGAGCAAGTTCATTCTTACTGTTCAGGTATACTATTCTAGCCTTTCCGCGGACCTCTATTACCTTTCTACACTCATCGCCGAACCACGGCTTGTCTTTTTTCGGAGGTTCTTGTCCCACTATCTTTTTTTCCGCTTGTTTGACCGCATTTTTTATATTTTCTAACTTTTCATCGACGTCTAGTTCCTGATCCAACATTTCTGCCACCCGATCATCCATGCAGTCATGATTTCCATGTCAGTCCTCTATTCGTTTGTTGAAGTCTTGTAGTTTTTTTATGACAAACTTTTTTTCAGATTTATTTGAGTGGTGCTTTCCGGCTATCCTTAGCTATTACCAGGAAATGGTCCAAATCGCAGTCAGCTCTCCTATATGCTCTGACATCAAGAATGTTGGAGCTAATTCTTTTATCAATTCGATTCTTAGTCACGCCACACAGTGGACTATTTTGAATTTTTTTTTTCAAAACCTAATATCTCAAGAACGAAAGAATATTGACCGACAAATTTTGTTTATATTAAAACTTATTCGATTGGGGATCAAGGAAAATAATTGAGAACACCCATACGGTTGATCCCAACCTTAAAATCTAGCTTATGAAACCGATCTTTTTTTTCAATTTTTTAATCATATTTTGATACACAAGCTTTTAAACTAATAAAATCTCCATGGATTTAGAACTTAAATTAAAAAGGCACAAGTACAAGATGTTACAATGCTAATTTTTCAAAATAGTGGATTGAATACGCTGCCCGATGCCCTGTTTGAGATCAATCTTCAAAACCTAATATCTTATAAACTGAATAAGATAGACTTATAGATTTCTTTTTTAATTTGAGCCTATTTAATTGAGAATGAAGAAAATTTATCGAGAAAACCTCTATCCAGCTGATCCTATCCTCAAAATCTAGGTTAAGATACCATTTTTTTTTAAATTGTTAAGTTTAATTTTAATATATTAACCCGTTTATGATTATGTCGATGACCCAGCATAATGAATCTACAGGTAAACGATCCAGCGCCCTGATTCACAATTATTAAATTATCTATAACAAATAACCTTTATTCGAATGAACCAGCGCGCTTTTTAACTATTAAATAAACCATACATAGCAAATAACATATCACCCAATGACGTAGCGTACTCGGTTATTTACAAATAAATGATATCAAACAATTGTTTCATTAAATGCTTCTGTAAGCAGTAATAGGTCTAAGTCTGTCAAAAAGATATAAAATATGACTGGTTATACAAGTAAAGACACATACACTCATACACAAGTGCAAAACGTGTTTGTATTGCTATCCCATAAATCAATGTTCATTGAGCTTTATAAGGGTTTAATGTTTTCAAACAACAAGAAAAAGTAAAAAATCATTATTCTAAGAAAAACTTCTTCTTTAAAGAAAAAATCCTTAAAATGGAATAAATTACGCCAGTTGGATCCAATTCGGTCGTGGAAACACCGAGACATCATTTATTACACAAAAAAACACACATATTCACTAGAGTAATGTATTTAGATACTGAATCTCAGAAAAAATATTTATAACACATCTCAACATGTTAATTTTTGTCCATAACAAAGATTTCTCTTTAAAAAAGTGGAATTATGCTTAATAGTATGATAAATTTAAGAATAAGAAAACCAATCCGTAACCCAGGGGATGCGCTCTGTAGTGGTAACAAAGCCCTACTCAACACTATTTGCATAATGTGAGAGATATACCTTCAAACCTTTCTTTTAAAAATTGATAATAGATGTAAAACTGCTAATTCGACATATTTACTGTCATTGGATGATTTTTCAAAATAGTAAAAATATATTGGCTGCATATATTGTTTACCATACATTTCATAAATAAACTGTAATATATTAGCTGCATACTTTCTCATACTAGGAGGACTTGTTATATTTATATTTACACGTCTGTATAGTTGAGTGGTACAATTTGTTCAAAACTTATTTGCTTAGACCAATACAATAATCATCAACTTTCGGTTTAGGATATTATTTTGATTTCATTTTGTTTATTTTTTGGAGAAAAGATCGCCTTGTAACTTTGTTGTAAAATGCTTATGGGTAATGATTTGATCAATTTCAAAAAGTAAAGATCACTTGTAAGCAGTCCAAAAAATGCTACTCAAAATAGGTATCAGTTATTTAAAATGAAAAATCATGTATTTTTTTACTTGTTGCGATGCTAAAACAATGCCTCGTATATTAAATATTGTTATTGTTTATTATTGTCGTGGTCACAATTAGAAAAGATTCATCAGTAAAACGGCAAGGGTCCAGGTCTACACGGGACAACTCTACACAAGCACTCTACACCATATGAAGCCAGTATATATAGTTATAGTAATATTAGTTGCAGAGTGCTTGTGTAGAGTTGTCCCGTGTAGGACTGGACGCTTGCCAGTAAAACAAGTCTTGAAAAATAAGTACTTGAGTCGAAAGTTGCTAATGAATAAATGTCTTAAATTATGCTTGATTTTGTAATTTAAAAATTCATAACTATTTGAGAAAGCATTTAATGAGGATCTTGCGAAGAAAATTTCTCCTTTAATAGACATAATTATCAGTAAAAAAGTATTCCGATTCAACATTTACAAATTGTTATACTTGTTTGAACAATTTTATTTATTCAACGCAATGGTACCTCACTGAGAAACTTTCAATTATTAAATACAAATTTCACACAAAAAGATACATCATAAAATAATTGACTCAATATGTACTTTTACGTTGCACACGGAAAAATAACTAGCCCCCAGACTAAGAGGAGAATAATAGCATTGACCTATACATACACATGAATATATACACTACTTACTTACAGTGCGGGCGAGAAAAACATAATGACTGTCCTCATCTTCTACACGTTTTTTCTGCAGCTCCCTACCCTAACTTTATATGTGCATCAATAAACAGGATATGATTAGAACAATGTCATAAACTACAAAGTGCCATTTAATAGTACATTTCCTTCTTCGGGTACTATTAAAACCCTGGTACACCCTCGGTAGGAAAAGTAGCATTTAATACTCGGAGATAAAGGCTTTATTACGAACCTCGTTACGCAAACTTCTCGGTTCGTGAATTAAAGTATTTTCAATCTCGTAAGAAAACTAGTATTTCCGTCTTCTAACCTCAAAATAGCACTTTCACCGCTTGATTTTGGGTTATCAGACGGAAAAATAGTATTCGAAACTCGTGCGTAAAGGCCTATTTACGAACCTCGTTACGGCACGAGCCGAAGGCGAGGGCCGTAAACTTCTCGGTTCGTAAATATAAGCCTTTCCGAACTCGTACGAAATATACTATTACTTACCTAGGGAGGAAAAGTAAAGAATGTCATCATCATCATCATCATCATCATCGTCGTCGTCATAAAATTTTCAGACGAATACAGTTTTTTGTTACAAAAAAATTTTCCTTTAAACTACGTTTTCAATTAACGGTTTCCTAAGATATAACACGAAGGCATCAATACTTTGGCCTTGAAATGTATTATTAGTCATAGAGAAAGCCAACGTAATAGGAATTGTATTCTGTACAAAGTAAGAGGCAGTGATGAAGAATTTTCTGTACTCAGTGTTATCCGCGGAATAAACTCTCTATTTTTTTTTTCTACTAGCATTATTTTAGATTTTATGTTTTTAAGTAATTTTGTAATTTTCAATCTCATACCATTCGAAAGTCTTTGTGATGTATTTAAATTTCTTATCAACATAACAGCATTGATTTCAAAATTCAATTTATATGGCCTAAGACCTTCTCGAATACTATTAAAACACTATGTTCGAATGTTCATGTAAATATTTTTATCTATTTTATCTTTTCTTTGTAAGTTGCATAATCAATAATGTAATACGTTACTAACTTTCCTGGCATATTACTCGAAATTTTTTTGTTCAAAGAATGTGTGTATTCATTATGGGATGTTAATATAGCACTACTTGCTGTAAAATCATTAATGATATCAAAAATTTTGGATCATACATCATTTGACATCCACTCTCGAAGAATTTCAAAACTTATAAATCTGCCTTCTCCTATGTGCAATAATAATAAGAACTTTTCATCTGTATGATATATTTTAGTTTTTAGGTAAAAAATATAAAATAATGGCCAAAGATTAGAATATTTTGTAGTTTCTTGAATGACATTAATTCTGTTCCTGTTTTTGACTACTGGGAGAATTTGACAAAAGTCTCCACCCACAATTATTATTCTATCTCCGAAAGGTTTTTTATCCTCCGACTAATTTTTTAAAGCTCTAGCAAATTTTTTAATGCCTTTTTTAGAATCATAGAAGCTTCGACTTGAATAATTATTTCTACTTTAGGCTATTTTTGCTTATCTGATTAAAACTGGAGGAACGAATTCTCTTTAGTACTTAAATCTAAAGAAAGTTTAATAGATCTGTGAGTAGTCATTCCCTTACAAATTAAATAGAGGCAATTCCTGTCCAAGCCATGGTTAAAATTTGTTTATCAATTTATTTATCAATTTATTATAAATACAGGATAAATGTCTTGTATAAAAATGTTTTTCCAGATCCACCAGGACCATCGATTAAAAAAATTGTTTTTTTTTATACTATCATTTTTTAACAAATAAAATTTTAATCATTGGTTGATTTTAAAAACATTTTATGAAATTTATGATTAAAAAATAAAAAAATTTCTTTGTCACCATCAAAATTTATTTTTCTTAGTCGCAAGAAACTCTGACTCATAATGAGTGATCAGACTCAGCCCGTGTGGTTGCTGATTAGTCGATAATCAGTTTGTTTTAGATAATCTTGTTCAACCAAGATAGTCATCTTGTCTAAAAGATCACCGATCTTGCTTAATCTGTGAGTAAGATAGAGTATACTTTAAGTAGCGCCTGCACGGAAAGCAATGATTATGTGAAAAAGTGTTTGTATACAATTTATAATAAAACGAAATCAATCATGATCAGATGTTGTTAAATAAGCTGCAAAAATTATTACTTAAAAGGAAACACGATATATACAGTCTAAACTCCTTATGTGTATTTGTTTTCAGCACAGCAAAAACGCTACTTTAGTTCATCGGGCTATTAAAGATATTTTCTTTCAGTAGAAAGACCAAAATAGGCTTCTGATGCATTTTATTTATAATATTTGCATTAAGATTTTCAAAAATAATCAAAAAGACTTCGTTTTTTACCTAATATCAATTATAATATTTCAATTTTATCAATAATTCTTTTGTTATTTTCAATTAATTGTTCACCTAATACTAATATTAAAAAAAAAAATGAAATTTGTCTAAAGTTGGATTTTTTACGGTTTGCATATTTAATACATTATTTTATAAATTAAAATTACATTAAATACAGGCATTACAGTAATTAAATAAGTTTACGTGTAAATTTTTCAAATTTTATTTACAAATTTTAATCATTTACCATGTAGGAAAATTTTCTTCACAATTTCAAAATATTTAAATTTTCGCAGTCAAAATTTTTCAAACAGCATGGAGACGCTTGAGTTGATCACTAATCATGAGATCACTAGAAATCACAGAAGCTTTCCCAATAGAATGCCGGCAATTACATAAAATTTCTCTATAGTGCGCAAAATATGTTATGAGCATAAATGCATTAATCTAAGTATCTAGATAATTTTATATTAATGCAATATAGATAGGATGAAATTTATTTGCAAGTCCGATTATTTTTAGCATGTTCGTTATAGCTTCTATAGTTGTTATATGAGTACTTAAAGTGAATGATAATTTTTTTAAAACAAGAGCGAGTGCGTTCACCCAAAAAAATTGTACTGTATGCATTCTATATAAATGCACTAGGCAATATATGTTGGGTTCGATTGGATTATTTGTTTGACATTATTTGAAATCATAATATAATACGTCTGTATCTTAGTCTAAAGTCCTAGCCCAAGCAATCGTTTTTTCAATGTTCTATTTATTTTCAAATTGAAAGTTTAAAAAAAATAACTATTTCTTAACTAGGATTTAAAGAAGAAAAAAAAAATTAAAAAATTGTTAAATAAAAAAACTTGGAATATCTTTTAATGGTGATTTTTTTATTTGAAGAATAAAGTTATTTTTAAATTATTTAATAAATAAGCGAAAAAATTTTAATGTAATATGAAATTGTATAAATTCATATGATGAATAATTATTTATATGATTTATTTTATAAATATAAAACATTGGGACGTTGGTGCGTGGAGTGCCTAGGGGGGCAAAGCCCCACTAGTATATTTACCTATATTTTGTAGTTATTTGTGTAGGGCATTCTACATAACCCCCCACCGACCTCACAGCACCTCCACAAAATAAGGAAATATTTCACAGTTTTTTCCATCATCTGTACTTAAAATTTTTTTCTCCCTATCCCTTCACTGCCGCCCAACGCGATTTTGTTGACCCCCATACCGCCCCGTAGGAATAAATCGCTTGTTTTTCCGTGATTTTAACCCAAGAAAATCTGGGTTGAACCCCTCCACCCCAAAGTAAATTGATTCGTGTATTAAATAAAGGCATTAAAGATGTATCACCAGCATCTAAAGGTATTTTTGGTAAAAAAACGTCATTTCTCATTTTTTCTCGAATTATTATTTCACCTTCAATATTGTATTTTAATAATTTAGTGATTAGAAATCATCTTACATTGCACAAACCATCACAAATACTCTGATTTCTTATTAACATTACTCTTGTTCCAATTTTCAAATTAAGTTTATTAGGAGGTAGGCCTTTACAAATACAGTATAAAATTTCCATTAGAAAATCAATATAAATACCATCATCAGATTAATGCACACCTTTATAAGATTCACGATTATTGATATAATAAGTCTTTATTTATCCTTGAGTTCCCTTCAAAATTTTATTTTTTTGAAATACTTGTATACATTATAAGCAGTTAGGATAACACTATTCAATAAACAACTATTTTTTTGACCAAAAATTTTCGAATATACATCTTTCGTTATCCATTTTTTAGGAACTCATGTTTCAGTTTTCCCTTTCTTATATTTAACAGTAATTTTAAAAATTTCTTATCACTACAGCGTATATCAGTATTTAATATTGCAATTTGGAAAAGTCTATAAAGCAATAAAGATTACTTAGTCTCTTTTATTATCAAGCTTCTATTACTATTTTTCATCATGGAAAGAATACAACGAAAGTCCCCTTCTAAAACAACTAATTTATCCCCTAAATGTATTTCCGTATCACATATATCAGTTAACGTCTTGTCAACTATTTCCAAAGCTTTTTTCGGAATGATGTAAGCCTTATCCCAAATAATTAAATCTACTTTCCTTAATTTCTTTTTTAGTCTTAAATTCTATAAATGCGCTGTCAGTACTATTTGTCCAAAGGTGCTCCAGAACCTTTAGGACCGTCTATAAAATGTATGTAATATTTTTTTTTACAAATCATATCAAAAATGTTCTTTTGATCATTATTTACCCGTATGTACATCGAACTAAACGTTTCTTAACGGAAAGTAATTTTCTTAGTGTTATCATCTTGTTCTATGTTCATTTGTTAAAGGTAAATTAAAAGATCCACGTGATTTATCTTCAGATTCAAAAATCTTATTGATATGTAAAAGACCCCGATTTTGTTAATAAAAAATTAAATATTCTGTGAAAAACTTTTTTATGTTTATTTAAAATATTATCACCAAAGATATTTTCTGAAAGTAAAACCTAAGCAAAAAATTGTCTTGATTAATAAGGTAACATGGCGGCATTTGCTTTTTCAAAAAAATCATCAATTTGATTATTACATTCAATTAATACAATGGCTATAGAAGTATCTTTGAATGTTTCGTAATCAATTTCGTTATATTTTTTCATATCTTCAAATAAAGTAACTCCTTTAAGTTTAATGATCATTAATATTATATGACAATGTTCATGATTTTTTGGAGAAATAATATTGGATCTTCCAATAACATAACAGTGTTTAAATTACGTTTCTCCTTTTCGTCCAAATTTTCAATTTATAATTACACACATAGTTTTCTGAAATATTAACGTACTTTAATAATTTAGCAAAATCATATTTTTTATTCAATTTGAACCCAGCTGTACTATATGTTTTCCAATTCTCTAAAGAACTTATGATTTGGTTTTGCTTTAAAAATTATTTTTAAGTGAAGCAAAAAGGCAAATTGTAAAGTGTAATTCTTTTATTGAAATCATTTGGTCGATATTTCGCCGCTCAAAGCGGCCTCTTCAGGACCGGTCATAGTAGTTGCCTCAAGCAGTGTTAAATATTAGTAGTAATTAACTAATACTCGTATTAGTTATTGCATGGGAGAAAAGAAGTGGATGTAAAGTTTAGGTGACTTATTTAGCGAAAACAGCTGTGTATAATAAAACAAGTATAATATATTGAGATAGCAAGACAACATAGATGTAGACGTGTACGTGGCTAGCGAGTGACTGCCTCAACAGTACAACAGTGACAAGCTTTTAGGGCTACTGTCCGTTGTGCGTAAGTCGCGCTTTCACTCTCGCTTTCTGACAAACCTTAGAAACCATTGGTGTTTAGTGAATAAAATTAAATACATGAACATAAGTTTGCATGGTCGACAATAGATTTTGTAAATGTCGTTTTTCCTTGATCGCAACCGATAAGATCAAAAAAACCTAAAGGAGACATGTAGGTTGTGACAGTCCTGCGACTTCCTCTGGTGTGCTCGAGGCAATTACTATGACCGGTCCTGAAGAGGCCGCTTTGAGTGGCGAAATATTGACCAAATGATTTCAATAAAAGAATTACACTCCACAATTTGCCTTTTTTTCTTCACTTATTATACCTTACAGTGAGCATGGAGTTTGGAAGAGGAGACTTCTATTATAAAAATTTCTTTTGTTTCTTTGATAATCGTAATTTTCTATAACAAATTTGAGCCCAATAAGAATGGATTTTTTATAAGGATCTTTCAAAATCTATTTTTTTTTATCGTATTTTAAAATTGTACGAAAATTTAGAATGAAATAAATGAAAAAATCCAATATTTGATTTACGAGGTGTGTTCAAAAAGTAAGGTGACTTTGTATTTTTAAGAAAAAATATTTATTTATTTATCAATATTTATGTTGTCCCCTTCAAAGTAATCCCC
>JAPYYV010002639.1:0-20179 GCA_030522625.1 Copidosoma aretas
GAAATTAATACACAAAGTTTCAGAAATTTCTATAATGAGTGAATATCGTGAACAGTACTCTGAATTTAGAAATAACACTTGTAAAAGCTTATTTTAAAAATGTATTGGCCTATTTTTTATTACGATATAATGCGTAGAAGTTTCGCTTCTGTCACGCGTCCGACGCGCGCATTTTTTCACCGAGCTCATATATTTGAGTCAATTATTTGCGTGTTTCAATCAAGGAGGGAGGGGGGGGAGGGGGTGTGGTAAACCTATTGCGTGCTTTTAAATATAATTTCATACCGATTTTTTCAGTGTTCTGCCGTGGTGGAGGTGAGGGGGATAAAAAGTTAGTGCACGCAATTCAGTTTGGTTTGGATCATTCGCTCGGTCGTTTGACAGTGTCATTAAACGTCCCTCTGTGAATATGGCTTCGAGTGTAAGCGGTGCGCCTGCTGGTGTGTCTGATAATAGTAGTGCTGTAAAGTATAGTGGTCATAGCATTGTACTACCTGACCTGCTTGCAGGTAAAACTTATGCCCTCAATAGATCGAAAATGAGGAGGGTCATTGTTGGTTTGGCACCTTTTGACGGATCGTACAAGATCGTTATAAACCTGTGCAGTTCAGGATCACCGCTAAATATGTGAACCTTGACAATAATGGCTATGAGCTGTTCTGTTTTCACGTAGAAGACGTTACGGCATATTTTAGAGATTCGTTCTCTTTTATACAGTCGGAATTTGGCAAAGTATCGAAAATATATTTACCACGACATGACATAAATTTTGCCCATTCCTATGGCTCAAAAGCTATTGCCATTGATGAGCGCCCGATCATAGACGAACCGCCGAGTAACACCGAGCAGCTTGATGACGACGCCGATGAGCAGCAGCAACCACCAGTTTGTAAAAAAAAGGAAGCAAGAACATGCCAGTGTTGTGATTTATATGTAATTTTTTCAAGGATGAATGTAGTTTATTTAAAAAAGATAAAATTAAAAATATTCTCTCCAACTTTGACTCATTTAAGCAATTTTATAATTTTAATACCGAGGACTATTCTTAGTATGTACACCGTAATATGTCTGCAACTTTTTCAACAAATGACGAATGCAATAATATGACATTGTTGGAAATAAGTGCTTTTAGAATGTTTGTTGTAGCCGCTAGTATAATGTATGTAAAACTTAAGAATCAAATTAAACATGTAAACGAAACACTCGAATGTGATTTCTTCTTACTTCTCGTAAATCCCCCTTCCCCTTGGAGCTGTATTGTAGAGTAGGCTCTATGGCACTGTGTGTTGGGATAAGCATGTTCGGGCGCCATTCTATACGATGACTCACCGCTGCTCATTCGAACGATCATCAAGGCTGACTGTGCCGTCATATGAAATAAATAAATGTATATTCAGCGGGTGTGAAAAATGACGTCGCTTGGATTCTTGGCGCTATAGAGTTTGTATAAGAGATAATAGGTATGACGTCGCTCACATCACAACATTCATATGCAGCAAGCACAAGAGGACATTTTCCGCACCATACACGAACAGCACTTAGTTGCCTGCAGAGCCGCGCTATACGCGGATAGCAAAGAATCATACTCTAAATATGATACTCTCTTATACATCACACTGTAAGGCACTCTATACTCGAACGGCCCTCAGATTGTAAAATATGATGTCCTCCAGTGCATTCTTGTGCAGCCGTCTTATCATATTTATACTTATATATATATATGTACTAGTGGGGCTTTGCCCCCTGCACGCTCCGGCCGCCAACCCCCCCATTTTTCATGATCACTCTGGGATTATATAGGATAACCATTAATAGCATCGTTCCATGTATAAATAAATTGAATTGAAGTTATAATCCTATTTAACCGTTATGCAGGTAAGTAAATCAATGATTTCCAATTTTTCCCCCTTCAAAAATATGTAAAGTAAGTGAATTTTCAATTTCTAACAGAAAAACCTTTTTCCACCGGATTTAAACTCGCGATCTCGTGCATATGAATCGTGTACCGTGTCGATTTATATACGAGCTACCTCTGCTATTAAGGTATACATCACTACCTTCTACATTTCGGTTTGTAACTCACTTTTAATTTAAATATTGAGTTACTGTTTATTTATAAATTTGTTGGAATATTTGTTGATTTACATTAATAAACTATCAAACAATTAATTTAATAAGTTTTTCAAAACTTTAAAAATAGATTTTAGTCGAATGTTTTCTATACATTAATTAATATTTCTTTTATTTCATGAATTTGTTAGGTTTTGAATAAATAAATAATTATTTTCTGAATTTTTACACTTTTCTTAAAATTAATTTTTAAAAAATATTACAGATATAATATTGGCTCATAAGTATGAGGTTCTATGGATAAATTATTTGATTTTCATTGCAGCTTTTTATTTAAATATTTGAGCTGGTATCATTAACGAAAGAATTTTAGCGTAATAAGTCACATCTACATATATTGTTTGCCAGAAAAGTATAACTTTATAATGGGTGCCCAAGTTTTTTTCAAACATTTTTCCTACATTAGTGCCAGTTTCTTCTCGACTGTCTAAAAAAACACGATTCCATAATTACTTTTAAAATAATTATAGTATCCTCACTCTTCCAATAACCCAATTATTAGAAACAATAAATAGTTTTGACTTAGATTATTTGTTTTCCTTTCGGATATTAGGTTGAACTATATTGGGTTATCTGGTTGAAGGAGCTAGAGATTCATATTTATGGTTTTCTTTGAAATTATTTTGAATAAGTGGATAAATAATTTATCAATGAACATTGTAATCGGGTGAGTTAATTTGGTAATTTGGTTTAAGGTGCGCGGGTTTTGATTTATTGGAATTCAGTATTGAGTTTAAGTGTACGTGTCTTCTATCCAGTATCTGTTTTATCTTCGGTATTACTGTTAGTCACGTTTTTGATTTTCCGCCGTAGTACCACAAACTTGGTTATTTTTAGACGTAGTAGTAGAGCATTCTATTAAAACACATATTTTCTGTTAGACAAATATGGAGCTTACTTGCCCTAAAGTCTAATTGGTTTTCTTCGTTGTCAAATGCACGTGATATCCAGCCATGGTTTTCTATTGACATCATGATCGAAATTATAATACACCTAGGTAGTAAGTATAATACATGGAAGAATAGTGCTTATCAAATTTTATATAAAAATAACATTGTTTCCGATTGGGAATCCTTAGCCAATTACATTTTAGTTATAGTTTGCTAGACTACAACGTAATCATGGTCTGCACATGCCTGGTTTTCTTTCCACCATGTTCACGAGTTGGTTGCTGTGTCCGATTCCGTGTGTAATAAGGTGTGATTATCCTATGTATGTTATCCCGAAACCCAATAGACTACTCTGCTTACATTTTGAACTACTAAATAAATTATTTATCAACAAACAGTGCAAGCGGAAGAGTATATTTTGTTATTTGTTTATGTGTGCTTTGATTTCATTTTATTTCAATTACGTATTGAGCTGAAGTGTACGGATTTCGGATAAGTATCTGTTTTAACAGCTGTATCACTGACAGTCAGGTTTTTTTATTTCCGGCCTCAGTACAGCAATGTTGGTTATTTTTGACGTAGTAGAACATTGTATTGGAACAGGTGTTTTCTTTTTGACAAATTTGGAGCTTTATTGCCCTAAAATCTAATCGGTTTTCTGCCTTTTTAAAAGAATGTGCTATTTAGCAAACTTTGTCTGAATACATCACGACCGAAAGTATAATACACCTATACAGTAAGTATATATAATACACGATAATATATTGCTAATTATATTTTGTATGAAAAAACTTGGTTAGGGAGATCTTAGCGTATCAGTGCTCAGATAGAGTTTGCTGGACTTGAGCGCAATCAAGGTTTGCACACACCTGGTTTTTTGCATCATGTGCATTAATCGGTTGCCCTCGCCGATTCCTGCAATAGGGTGTTATTATGATATAGAGTATTATTCTATGTACTTTATTCCGAAACCCAATATACTTCTCTGCTTACTCTCTTAGTAAATAAATTATCTGTTAATAGACAGTGTAAGCGGGTGAGTCTATTTGATTATTTGGTTGGAGGTGTTTGAGTTGTATTTTATTTTTATTTCGTATTGAGCTTGAGCGTGCGGGTGTTCCGTTATCTAATTCATCAGTTGTATTACTAATGAGCACGTTTTATTGTTGTGCCTATGTCTATCATCCAAATAAGTCGTGCGGAAAAAAGATAAATTCTCGAGGGGCTGTGAAGGAGCGGTTTCAGCTGCAATCGGTTGTTTTTGGCAATGTTCGACGATGTCGGGGGGTCGGGTGAAAGGATTTGTCTGTATTATTACTAATGGTCACGTTTTATTGTTGTGCCTCTGTCTATTAGGCAAATAAGACGTGTGTGCAAATCGTGATGGCGCTGTAGTCTAGGAAACTATATCTGAGCAGTGACACACACCTTTTTTTTTGCCTCATGTGCATGAATCGGTTGCTCTGCCCGATTTCTGTAATAGGGTGTTATCATCGCATGTAAGTTATTTCGAGACCAAATATACTTCTCTGCTTACACTTTCAGTAAATAAATGATCTGTTAATAAACAGTGTAAGCGGGCGAGTCCATTTGGTTATTCGGTTGTAGGTTCATAAGTTTAACATTTGCGATAGACTATTTATGTAATGCATTTAGATCTTGATGTTGTGCATAGTTTGATCGTGGTTGCTTGCTATGGAGTATAAGGTGTGACCCTCGAGGAACTCTAGAAATGACAGGCTCAAAAGTAGAGGTAGCACCAGTGATACGAACAGCCAGTTTGCGATCTGAGAGATAAGAGGAGAGCCAGCACAGTGATTTATCTTGAAAGCCAAGTGACTCTAATTTGGCTGGTATGCGATCATTATTGACAGAATCAACAGCCCGAGAAAAATATATGTAAATAGTAGCTACTTAGAGTACTTGATCAAGTGTGGAAGATACAAAACAAGTGAATAATGTAAGATTGGTTATTGTTGAACGACCTTGTATGAAGCCATGCTGCAGAGAGATAATCAACGGGAGATAACAATATCAGATACAATAACAGTATACTGCCTGAGCATTTTTCAGAAATTCTTATTTACCTGTACATATTACGGGCATTGATAAGGATTCCAATAATTATGTCCGTATAGTGCAGGCTATATCGTGCGGTTTTGATACTATTCTCGGCACTTATCATAAGTACGCTTTGGAAAAATCACGTATCTATGCTACAAAATATGGGTGTTATTATATGCCTACTGTAGTACACAAACTTTTAAATCATGGAAAAGCCATAATGTCTCATGCATTTTTGCCGATTGGTCAAATTCGAATGGAAGCACAAAAAGCTTTTAATACATCATTAGAGTTTTTCGTTTATATCATGCACAAAAAATTACTAAAAAAAACTATCGAAGATGTTTTTAGAATATTTTTAGAAAGCAGTGATCCGATTGTTGCTAATTGTCAAGAGATACCAAAAAAGCTATTTCGGTCATTGTCAGCGGATGTTTTATATCTAATACGACCTCAATCTCCACCTATGTATAAAAATACACCTAAAGAATTCCAAATAGATCTAGATACTAGTACTTTAGAGGAATCATTAACGTCCGATGCTGTCTCTGATTATGAGGAAAATTCTTTGTGTTCAACGGTTTTTCATTCAAAATAAAAACGAATAATAAATACACTGTAGATAAAATGTTTTTTTGATTTCTACTGGTCGGAAATTTTTCGAAAGGATGATTTTTATACTTTATATAATGTTTTGCAAAATTACACATCTTCATGTAAATTAATTTATTGTTAATAATGTATAATAAACCGGGACATGCATGGGACTGTCGATAAAAGCTATGCTTCTTTGCCATAATGAAAATATTAGTTTAAAAAAATAATAATTATGTTAATAAAATCAAAATATGCCAAAAACGATTTTTTTTCAAATAACAAATTTATTTTACTGATAATATAATTTGTATTAGAAAATATTATAATAGGATTAGCAAAAATATGTACATACTAATTCATTTATTTTTATTTAGACGATTCATCGGCCAATACCGTGGTACGTCTGATATTATCTCTCTCTCTCTCTCTCTCTCATCTCTATTCAGGCATACACGTACATAACTATGCATGACAATAAAAAACTCGTGACTCGTGGTGCCGCCCATCAGTTCGGCAGACTCAACTGACTCACTGAATGTAACTGTACTATACCTATGCTATACACACATAGTACATGCACACCATAGGCATACATGTTGTGTTTACGCGAGCGCTTATTAGGTACGTTTAAAAGCAAATTTCGGGCCGGTGCAGGTGACACACGACAGCCCGCAATTCGCTTACGAACATACTTATATGTATAAGTATACCTATTGCACAGTGGCAGCATAGTGTAAAGTTTTATTTCTATTACCCTCTCTCTCTCTCCCCCTCATTCACCTTGCCTCGGCTCTCGGCTCGCTTCGGCTTGTCCCGCCGGAATGCCCCCTTCACTCGCCTGTTCTCTCGTTTTCTTTCACTCGCTCTACCTATAGCACGAAAAATTGGGCAGCGGAGTGGGGGATCTTACTCTAATGTAGTATTTACTACGTAAGGTGCAGCCGCTAGACCCGGTGCGACGTAGGAAGTATAGCTTCAATAAAGTTTGTTTACATTAAATCTGGTTTGGTTTGATTTTTTATTTAAATGATGCAAATTGGATAAGCCAGTTACCTGAAACTAGCTAGGTATCCAGTCTTTCATCTTGCAGTCAGCAGGAGCCAAAAACAATTCAGTTACCTCAGCACGTAACCTTGGTATCACCTCACTACCAAGCTTCTTACTTTGGCCGCTCACGGGTCGCATAACACGAAAAACATGGCGGGCCTCCTTATCGAGGCCAACAAAAAGTTATTTATCAAGTCCCAAAATAGGTAAACTGGATGTCGGGGTGGTATAGAGGTGTACATGTGCATGTTGTGATTTATGTTCCGATTCAGAGACGTACTATAGAAAAGGACAGAGCTACTGCCAAACCCGAACGCGGCAAAAGGGTACCGGCTTGTGTGCACTAGGCGTGCCCCTGCATATAGTCAATTAGTTGCTAGTGTTCTAAATTAATAGGTACGCTACATCTTTTTTATTTCTAGACGTACGATCATATCAATAGTGAAAATACCCAGGCCTCCACGTTCACAACATTGAGTACCTTCTACTTCCGCCCCATTGGAATCGGCTGCTTTGCTTTACTCTCGCTTCCGGCACGACGCTATTTAGAGACAGACCTATGTCAGTGTATATGTGTGTAAGTAATTGACGGATAATATTTAAAAATGGAAGATTTTAGATCGTTGTAACGCAATTACAAGGTTTTATTTTCTGGAGTCGTTTATCAAGCATTCGGGATAATACAGAGTAAACTTGTATCTACTCTGGACCTCCACCTTGCACAGTGGAAGTAAAAGTAGAAGTAGCAAGAGAAGGTAGAGTCAAAGTAGAAACAGAAGTTGAACTGAAAGTAGAAATGGGAGTACAAGTAGGAGGAGAAGTAGAAGGTAGCGTAGAAGTAGAACTTGAAGTAGAAGTAAAAGTAGAAGTGAAAGTAGAAGTAGGAGTAAAAGTAGACGAAGAAGTAGAAGTTTAAGTGGATGTAAAATCAAAAGTAGATGAAGAAGTAGAAGTTGAAGTAAAACTAGATGTAGATGTAAAAGTAGAAGTAGAAGTAGAAGTATACGTTGAACCAGAAGTAGACATAAATGTAGAAGTAGAAGTAGAAACAAAAGTAGCGGTGGAAGTAATAGTAGATGTAGAAGTAGAGGTAGAAAGAGATGTAGAAGTAGATCTAGAAATAGAAGGGAAAGTAAAAGTGGAAGTAGAAGTACAAATAGAAGTAGAAATATAAGTAAATGTAGAGGTAGAAGTAGAAGTAGAAGTACAAGTAGAAGTAGAGATAAACAGGGAAATAGAAGTAGAAGTTGAAATAGAAGTAGAAGTAAGAGTAAAAGTAAAAGTAACAGTCAAAGTAGAAGTAGAACAAAAATTAGGAGTAGCAGTAGCAGCAGGAGTAACAGTAGCAGTAGCAGTGCCCGTACTAGTAGCAGAAGCAGGATTGCACAAGCTGTTCAGCGACTTCGAGTATGGCTGAAGACTTTTGTGAGACCCCATCAGAGATCGAGTTGCTGCTGGGTGCGGACGTGATTCCCAAGTCCTGTAAGAAGGTCTACGCATCGGATTGCCAGGAACGCAATTTTAGTCCATTGCATGCTTAGCTATCAGTGCAATCATCGAAAGTGTCATTATCAGCGATTGAAAGTGCATACATAGTGCAAAAGTGTTCTACTGCAATATATTGCTTTAACTACGCTCGATCACAATAGGCAGGCGAAATGTTCAGTTTGCAACTAAGTGTACCTAAGTGTTAACTTCGTGTTGGTTCATACATAAGCAATGGATGATAGTCTTCCTGTACGTTATATTCAAAATAATTTTAAGCCTGTATCACTTTCTTTGGATCTGTACTGTCCTTTTCTACCATATAACTTTAATTTTAATCATATCTGTAATTTCACATGGCTTTCTTTTCAGTGCTCTACGCAGAAGATTCAGTCTGAGCGCGCCGCTGCTAAGCTGAACTATTCGCTATTCGCTTCATTAGTGTACGTTAATACACGCAAATAAATAATTATGATAAGATTTACTTCAGTACAAGTTTTGTCTCTTTTAGGTTTCCTCTCCCAAACTCTGCTCTCGACACGGGTTGAGCTTAGAGCGTCGAGTAATAAGCCTATCCAAGAATAAGTGTCTTAGTGTTAGTTTTTTATTATTTGATGATTCTGCTTCTTTAGTATTTTATCATCTTTACTTTGTGTTTATATTTCTACGTCGTGGTTTTTTTTCTAATTCTTAAGATAATGGTTTTAATTTTTATTTGCTTTTCTTTTGAACAATTGTTTTCACTATCTTAAATTTACCCTTACAATTATGATTTCTTAACTTTCTGTCTTTTTAGTGGTTCTGAGTTGGATTGAATATATTATTATTAATTGTAGCTAGAATTTCGTATGGAATAATGATTTTAACTTTTCATATTAGTTGTTGATATCTTTTTTCATTTTTTGTGTATTGTATGTCTATAAACAACTTTATTACCAGTACATTTTTGTTTCCGTATGTGAAATTTTTTTATGTATATGTATTATATTGTTGACATTTACTTTAATTATCTCTCATCAGTTTTGTAAAGTGACAAAACATTTTAAATGTTCTTTTGTCTCCTTCTGTGTTCAAGCCTCTACATGTCTAAGAACACTTGTTATTTTAAACATGATACCTGTTTTTACCAAATAATCATACTCTCCTAATGGCATTCTATCAGTTAAACTATGATGATCTAGTTTTTTTAAACGTTAAGAAAACAACTTTTTGCGGCAGTTTCTGCAGAATCACACTGTACAATTTTTTTTTTAACTACAAAACCTTTTGATTTTTAGTGTGTGCTACTAAGTTTTCATGTAACTGCCCTTGGGTCTCTATATTTTCATAACAAATTGTATTTTTTCGAAAAATTTTCTTCAGGATTATAAATGTCTATAAGACTCTCATATAGTATGATAAGTCTTCGTCTTAGTATCTTTGTGTTGCATTTTAATTTTCTTGGCATTCACTGCCATTTTTTAAATAACAACTTTTCTTCTTTTGTTTTCTAGCTTTGCAGCTGTATCTCTAATTTTCTACATCAATACATTTAAAGATTTAAATTTGTATTTCTGTCTCAGCTGCTCGGTTTTTTTATTGACTTATTTAATTTTAATTTTAATTTTTGTATAAATTCAATTTGTTTTTGTATGTCTCTAATATGATTTAATGGCGAATCTTTTCTCGTTTCTGCACTTTCATATGGGTGGTTCTGCTTACTTGCCCAGATCAACTTTAAAATTTATTGAAACTAAAGTTGGTAAAAAAATTTTTTTTTACGGTATTTGTATTGCAAATTCCATCTTCAACAAATACCTAAAGCCATTTCACTGCAAAGTTTTTCGGTCAAAAGATATACAAAATTTTACAATGATGAATTTTAGTAAATTTCCGAAAAAAACAAGTCCTGTGGTACGTGTACATGAACAGTGTTTGAGATTGAAGTGTTCTTACATAGCTTAAATAAAAGTTGGGATCATGCCCTATTGATTAAAAAGTATATTTAGTTTGATGCTACCGTTTGAAAGTTATAGCTATTCAAAGAAGAGGGAAAAAATAACCAAAAATGAGATTTTGTGGATATTTAACAAAAAACCGTTGTTTATCTTTAAACCGCTATAACTTTTAGTTGGTGGCACAAAATTTATTAAAATTTTTTTAATCGATAGTGTTCTACTTGAGCTTTTATTTAAGTCGAGTTGAGACCACCTTGGATAGTTTAATACTTTGCTACTATCGTTGAAAGTAGAACCACCGTTTACCGCTGTAGTTCGTGAAAAAAAAAAATAATTGGAGCAAACGCCGAGACGTGTGTCTAATATTTTAGCCCAATAGTGCTGACAAAATTTGTTGGCGAAGATTCGATGCACAGAAGTAAAATAAGAGACAAGTTGAGAGTTGGGGGGACGCAAGGGGGACAAAAAGGAAGGAGGACGGAAAGGACATTTCGACCTTGAACATTTCGTACAGCTTCTAGATCGAGTGTTGATTTCTTTTCCGCACGTATAACTTTTGTACCAACAAATGCTTACAGAAAAGTCACATTACGTACCATCGTAGATTATACACAGTGAGAGATAAAGAGGGACAGAAAAGACATAAAGTTTTAGTAATCGCGTAAATTAAGATTACGAACGCTCACCGATGACTGAGTGTTGAGTGAATAGGAACTGCCATTAACGTTTGTTTACCTCCAGCGTGCAGTACAAAAATCCACTGTTTGATGGGATGAAAAATGTTTTCTTTCTTTTTCCTAAACTAACGTTGTAATGGTTAATTTATTGAGACGACAACTCGTTACAAATTGTAAGCCCTGTGTAGGATAACTCTGATTGAAATTGGATTTGTATTGGTGGCTAATTGTACAGTACGAATCAAAGTTTTTGATACATATCATAAGTTGGGGCCCGTGACGTATACATACGTACACCAGGGGCCAAAAGTTGAAATCGAGTTCGTGACAGAGGGATGAAAAGAACATTTCGACCCTTTTTCCCTAAATATTTAAATAAAAACTTATTGCAATGCCTGATTTGACTACCCCATCAGTTAAAACAAAATGTTATGTACATATTATTCCTGGAAATATTTAATTTCGATTCGAATTCGAGTATTAACGCAGTACACGTTCTGGGCAAGTTAGCGCGGAATCAGCCATATACATTTTAGTCTCTGGGAATCCTCAAACCTTCATGTTAGTGTCCAATTATCTGTTTTCGCTAGTTAAAGGGATGACAAATCAAAAACCGCTGCTGGTTGATTGGCAGAATTGTCTTCATTTTTAATGTCTCACAATCCTCCTTTTTAAATTGCAATCCATTAAAGATAAAATGGCTTTGTTAGTAATAACGTTTAGTTTAGTTCGGTTTGGTTAGGATTGGCTGGTTCTAGAACCAAAACAGCAAACATCGAAACAAAAC
Source organism: Copidosoma aretas (assembly GCA_030522625.1). Classification (NCBI taxonomy): domain Eukaryota; kingdom Metazoa; phylum Arthropoda; class Insecta; order Hymenoptera; family Encyrtidae; genus Copidosoma; species Copidosoma aretas. The sequence continues at coordinate 11,615 of JAPYYV010002639.1, forward strand.
ACAACTAATTGACATAGTTCTTATAAAAATACCGAAAGTTTTACCTTTTGTAAGGGAGGCAAGGAGGGCACGGTAGTCGTGAGAGAGTCAGGGGTTTCAGTGGGCGGCAAGGAGGACACGGGGGTAAGTTGGACTTAGCTGAATCCTTACAATTACATAATATATTTATGACAATATTTCAATAGTAGTATGATATAACGTAGGAAAATTCGAATTTGTTTTTGAGGTATGGGGCTAGGGGTACTAAGAAGATTTATATGGAGGCAGGATACGAAAAAGAAGATACGAAAGGGCTCAAAATACAGAGTAGATCAACGCAGAAATGTTCATCTTTTGCAGGATTTAGCAGAGGGGAAGGTGGGGGGAATGGAGGCCAAGCTACTAGTCGCCTCCTCACAACTATATCATATAGGTAGGTATATATATAAAAGTTTTGAAAAAGCATGAACAGCTGTAGAATGAATTAGGAGTGGTAAAACGTAATTAAACATATCCAGGTAACTTTGTGATTTAAAAGAAACTTCAATTGCAAGAAAAAAACCAGATGATGGAATGATCCAATTACATTAATGTGATAGGTAATAAACAAAAAAAAATCATATCGACTTGATACGAAGATAATATGAGTAATCTAATTACTTATTTTAAGGAATTGCAGCGGGACATATTATACCTGCGCTAAAAAAAGTTCAGGAGTAAAGCTTGCCTAACTGGGTAAGCTTCTTGAAAAAACATACTTTAAGACGCGTTTCTCCCGATAGGCAGTACTGCTCGCTATTACAAGAATACTCTATTCGCTGTGTGCAGCAATCTGAAACAGCGCCACCTGCAGAAGAAAGAACGGCGGTGCTGGATAACACGAGTACATGGTCTCTTATGGGCTGCGAACTGTGATAATTATTTTTGGCAATTTTAATGCATCTTTGGCTTCTAAAATAAGGCTTTTCGGTGTTGATTTGTTTTAAACATGAGAACAATTTTTTTTTCAGACTGTGAAAAAAAAAAATTGAGGATGTAAAACAAATTGTTGTCATGTTTGGTACAAACTATCGAGACCGAAAACCCTTATTTTAGGTGTCGAAGATGCATTAAAATTGCCAAAAAAAATTATTACGGGGCGCAGCCCATAAGAGGCCATGTAATTGTGTTATCCAGCACCGCTGTTTGTTCTCCTGCAGGTGGCGCTGTTTCAGATTGCTGCACACATCGAATTTTCGTACAAGTCGTGCAACCTGCTCTACATGGTAAGCATGCTGAGCAGTGTGCCTTCTGCTCACAGGGTGCCTAGCGCGCCCAAGTTAGGACATCGGCTCTAAAAAAGTATAGCAGATGCCATCACTAGTTAAGCTGCAAAACCAAATATTTTTCAGTGCACAAGAAACGTGAATTGAACACTTATGACTATACATATAGAAAGACATATACTAGTGACACTGCCGTAACTAGCATCAATAAACTCAGAAATCCATTGGAATCCAATTTGGTCAATAGTGAGCTTTAGTTAATTTTTAGAACCGTATGAAACTGAATGTTTATAATTCTACTTACATACCTGTCATCGTCTAGATGACTTTGAATCTCTTTGTGGAGTTTTTATTGTCAATCTGACATTTTATATATTTCTTCCATTTATGGATACAAATATTGTTTTAAAAAAATATATCTACTTACAATTTCATAATTTTTTTCCCGTCTTAATTGATTGGATAAATTCATTTTTGTATTATTTAATATATCATTTAATTTTTAGAACAAGCGTGTATCAATTAAATATCAGCACCAAATCTATTTTTTCTACTTAATTTGAAACACAAAACCATGTTTTAAATCTCATCACAGTATTTCCTTTTACGTTTCTATTTATTATTTTTTCTTTTTACTCTTCGAGAATATCTGCACATCTTACTCCACTTTATCCATTATGCGCTTCTCTTCTGTTTTTATTTAACTTGTAGCTAAAACCACATAGATTTGAGGAAAAGTGGTCTGAAGTGAAAAGAAAAGTTAAAAGGGGTGAAAACAATCCCTAAATGCACCCTTTCTCATGGTATCATAAGAATATCATTCTCCTTAAAGCAAACAGAGCCTTTTTTTCATCTGAAAATCATGGTTTTATCTGTTTTATGGTCGCTGAGTCTTAATATGACATGAGAATTTAGAAATTAAAAATGGCGGATCCAATATGGCAGCCAGAAAAAAAAATTATCGAGATCGCTTGAAAATCTATGTTTAGGGATTTTAACGGATGCTGAGCACGAATCCGATGTCAAAAATTTAAAATTTAAAATGGCCGACTCAATATGGTAAGCTAAGATGTATGTTTTTCATTTAATTGCTGAAATAAAGGTTTTTGAGTTCACTAAATTTGAGTTAAGTGTCAGTTATTAAATATTAATATTGGTAAATTTAATATGGCTATCGGAATTACAGATTGATTTTATCACTAATCACCCACGGAGAGGTTTTTAAGGTCTTCGATAATAAGTATTATATCAGATGCATAAAACTTAGAAAGAAAAATTAAAATAGTTGTCCCACAAAATTGTAAGCATTATTTCTCTTTCGAACTTTCGTGTGTTGAGTGTTTCAAGCTTGCTGAATATGAATAGATTTAGAGATCAGGTAATTTAGACTTATTCTAGAAATAAAATACAAAATTAATATTAGGGCACCGAAGTTCATATAAAAAAAAACTGCAAATAATTAAGCATACAATTGTACCACATTCTACATATGTGCAGGAAAATAATATTCTGTCAAGCTCTTGATGATCGAAAATAATTGAAAACAACTTCATATACTACAATTGTATATTTAGTTGCGTGCAAGATTTTTTACATGTGTATGGAAAATTGAAGATGGAATGCATACACTGAATCAAGTTAATTAATGATCAAATACTATTACTACTAAATAAGCCGTACTAATACTTCACATCATGAATGAACTTATACATATTATATGTATAATATAGTAATACATAATGAGTAATTTAACAATCTTGTACTTAATTTAAAACTTTGTTAGTTTCGCATGTATAAGTTATTCGAAGAAGAGGGTGTGCAGCGTCTAAGGACGAAAGCCTTGGTTGCGGGTGCTATGGGCAAAGCCCTTGCTTTGGGTGCCGGGGGCAAAGCCCTGCTGGGGGGTCATGTCATGAGGGGGGGGAGGGGTGAAGCCCACTGGAGAACATCAAACAGATCGATCAGTAAAAACTGTGATCCATGTCTTGAAATCAGGATACTGTAACAAGAGAAAAAAAAATTTATGACTGATTGTACAAGATTCTTTCCAATAAAATTACAATCGACAAAATATGGGAAGACTTATTAAATTGATTTAAAAAAAATATATTACTTCTAAAACACCGTTACGGAAAAAAATTAGGTTGTACCAAGTTTAATCATATCAACGTTTTGGTAAGTCTCAATGTGATTAATATTTCATGCAACAGCTAAACTTTCTGAATAACTTTACAAATCATTTACTACAAAATAGCAGAGTGGCACGGCTAACTGACACTTTTGATCAAGTGATTTATAAAAGTTATCCACTGATATCCCTCATATACATCAAGAATCGCATGAACAAAAATAGAGAAAACAGGCCTCAAAAAAGCTACTTCTCCGTTTCCAACTTTTCTCCTTTCCTACTTATTCAAATTGCATGAAACTTTGTAAATCGTCTAAAGATCGATAAATGATGGGCGCTTAACTCTTATAATTACGAGAAATACTTAAAAATAAACATTGTTTTATTCTATGCAACATTTTTTTGTGGCAAGGCAACCGTAAGTTTAAATATTTTTGTAGTTTGTAAAAAATTATCAAGAATAGTCAAAAAAAGAGTTGAGCACCCTAGTGTGAGATCTTGATTTCATGTTCCAAGCGTTTTTATCCAGTTTGATCAAGTAATTTTTGTTCAAAGTTGGAAACGGATAATAGCAAAATATATATTTTCTTCGTCAACCGAGATGTCAGATTAGTCGGTAAGGCTAGGTTGTACTGTATGTTTATATAGTTCTATATTTATATGCTATGCAGACAACACCCACGTCATGCAGGTCTGCAGCGTCTGTTAGCTGCTATTGTAAGTATGCAGTATACTCAATGCAGTTTTTTATTTTTCACGTTATTCATTGCCATGGTCTTCATTTTTATAGTAATTATCATTGCACAGAAACAGCATTGTATACGTCTGTGTAGATTACATAATGAATGATACAATAAGTACTGGTATTGAAAGCCTGGAGCAGTCAAGTACATAACAAGCCCACCGGAGTGTAATTTTCTTATCATAACTCTGATTGAAAAATGTATCATGATACATTGAACCTATGATGTTATCAAAGGATGATCAAGTTTGGAGTTTGACAAAACTCAATTTTCTGTGTTCCCATTGACTAATTAAAGTATATTGGTGTCATCATGGCTGTACAGGTTAAACAAGTCATCATTGCACATCCAGCCTCTGTCATTGATTATTATTCTTCTTTAAATTTGGAATTAGAAAAAGCACAGTGGTAAGCATATCCACTTGATTTGTCAAATGTATTTAACTTGAGTTATGCAGTACGAGCACCTGCCACCTGCTCTGCATCAATGTATCCAGCAATTGACTTTGGGGCTGAACCTTATATGCAGCCAATAATGTCATCAATGATTCTGAAGATTCAGAAGCTGGCTGAATGGAAAGGTTCACGTAAACCTTGTTTTTCCTCTGTTGACTGAAAACATGTAGTATGAGTACCTGATTTTTACTAATATACCCATAAATTAAAATTGTTTCCTAGAGCTGTTCAGCAACAACCTAGCACTTGACTTGAAACTATTTTATAATTATTTAGAACAATCTCGTTTTACTCTATACTTAATCTTTTATTCAATGCATAATTGTATGAAACAAATTTTTAATTTTTCAAGCTAATAAACTATTTCCAACGTTTCATGATTTTTCTCATGAACAGTAAATTAATGCATCTTTTTTCCATCAGGATCGACTGTCAGTGTAAGTCCATCAGCTGAATCAGCATCGCCTATTTATGATAGTATTAGGATTGCTGCAGACATTTTTACCTGCAAATAGGGCTTGATAGACAGGTACTGTATTGTTTTTTAAATTAGTTGGCACAAACTAACAAAACAATTTTTTATGTCACTGTCTTGCAGCCAGAAAAATAAAAAACATCAATCAATAAAAATACTACAGCACATGCAGCCTACAATGTCAGTGAAGATCCTCTAGATGACTTGATCACACTTATAGATATTGAGATGCAGTACGGGTACCTGAAGCATCCGCCATGCTAATAAAGTTATAAATGAGGAACTTTCTCAAGCTGTACACCAAAAACCCAGCAAGTTTTTACAACTAATTATGATTTTTTATTTTATAAATTTCTAGATACAGCGCTTTATTTTATTTCTCAGTAAAAAAATTAGTCTCTAAAGTCTGTATATTAACAATTACAAGATGTGGATTTTTACTGCATAAAATTTACATTTCTAGATAACGGTGGTCAGTACCAGTATTCAAATATTATTTTCCTGATTACAACATTCTTGAAATACCTTTTTTATTTTTGAATTTGCATCCTTAGATACTTTACTATTATATTGTACTCCTTGAAGATGCTCAGAAGACCAGTTCTACTTGATTCCAGTTAGATAATTTGTCCTTAGACCGATGGCAGTTTGTTCTTAGGAAAAACATGACGAGTAAAAAGTTGTCCAGGTTGCAAATCCGTTCTAAAATAATACTTTTCTAAAAGCCTTTACATACCAAAAAAAAGTGAATGTTGGTGCTGACTACTTTAAATATAATCACAGCTGTAAGTCAGTTAGTCAGCGACAAGAATCAACTTTTTTTCTTGTATGCCAAAGCTTTTAAAAAAATACCCTACCCCGTAATCTCAGGTAATTTTCATATAGGGATCGTTTTTTTTTTAATTTTAGTGTCAGCTAAAATAATTTCAGTTGTTATTATCAGAAAAATAACGCTGGACCCACACTAACCTTACCAGTGTAACACACTTTATAATTCTAGAGATATAACAATATTTATGCATGTTTTAATCACACTGTCCGTACGAACGAGACAGAAGCTTTAGAAGTAAGAGCAAAGGAATAGTGAAATGGAGACTGAGATATATGAAAATTTTAACGAAATACGTTCAAAGATGCATCATCATAATATCAACAATAAAAAAAGATAGGATGGACAATGATATATGTATAAAGAGTGCGTATACAGAGCCCAAGGAAGTTGCATAAGTATACATTAAGACATAAATATGTTTGTGCAAGGTAGAAGATACGAAAAGTTTTTTGATAAAACCATATAAATCATCACATATTACTTTCAATATTACGCATACTTAACATACCTTCAATAATTTTGTTTGCTGCATACTAATTTACACATGCTCCAAAGTATAAAATGCCAGTATGATTATGTAAGTTTATAACTAATATGTTTGATACAGGGAGCAATAATAGAAACTATATTTACTGGGAATACGGTTCAAGCAACGCTGAGAGATCCAAACTTTTGCAAGTATTTACGTATAGTTTTATGTAGGCACACATATTCTGATACAAATGACATGCAAATGATAAAGAAGACACAAGCTACGTTTTATAAATCATTTTTGAAATGTTCTTCCATCATAAGCATCATACAATTATTACTCACTAATATTGATATGCTACCATACAACAAGCACCCGATATGCATAGGTATTAAGCCAACAAATAATTTTACTTGAAAGATGAATAAAAACTATATTTATTGAATTGTAAAATTCAAGTATGCTTTATCGGAAATCTTTATTGAGAGTGGAAAAAACCTGTACCATCAACATTAGAAGTTACATTACTCAGTAAAGTTACAATGTATTACTTACAAGTATTACTACAGTATGTGACATAGGAGAAAATAAGCTTAGTTTATATATTTATTCAACGGTACGCAGCAGAACGAACCAAATGTATAGTACAGAAAAAATAGTAGGAACTACATTTATTGAGGATATGGTTCAAGTAACGCTGAGAGAGCCAAATCTTTATAAGTATTTAGGAATAGTTTCATGTAGGCACACAAATTCTGATAGAAATGACGCACAAATTAAGTTCACATATACTTTAAATAATTAAAAATTCAAATGAACGTTGAGGTATGTTATTTAATGAAAGCTATATAGAAAATTACGGATACTTATTGATGACCAGCAGTCGGACTCATAAAATACTTCTTTCTTATACTGTTATCACTAAGGAAAGTTAATTTTATATCATTTTCATAGACATAAATTATAATAAATACTTTAGAAACAAAAGTGTACAAAACAAAACTTTTTTTTTTCTCCATTTGCAAAAAAAAAACATGCTACTACAGTCATCTATTATGTAGAAGTTATTGTGAAAAAAAAATTATAAAAAACCATATTTTAAGGAGGATAGATCGAGTGGTACCGTATTAACTTGAGGGCATATAGCTGCAAACTGCACTGTTGTGTTCAACTCGCTAGTCCTCACATAATTGTTGACAAATCATCACCAAAAAATTATTAGTTTCTTATGGAGTTATAAGGTTTCTATTAGTTTTTGTCAAAATTCGATGACTGTCACCGCTATTTCAGAAAAACTTATAACCTACAACTTAGCAGAGCACAATTGCTTCTATTGATAAAAGTTTGCTATAAATTTTGAAAATTAAAAAATTTTTTTGCACAGTATATTTTTACCATCCGCATAATAACACCTAATGAGGCCACTAATTTTGTTGTTATTAACACGTTAGCAAATAAAATTTTTATACCATGTACACGTACAGATTTGCAGCAAAGATTTCAGCTTAAAAATACAGTTAAAAATAATAGTTGAATATACACCAAAATACAGCTAAAAAACTTAATACAGCTAAATTTTTAACTATGTTTCGAGCTGTTTTTGAGTATATATTCAACTGATAATTTTTTTCCGAGATATTATATGGTTCGTTCTGCTGCGTACCGTTGTATAAATATATGATCTAAGCTTATTTTCTCCTACGTCACATACTGTAGTAATACTTGTAAATAATATATTGTAACTGTACTGAGTAATGTTATTTCTGATGTTGATAATACAATTTTTGCCACCCTCAATGAAGATTTTCGATAATCCGTACTTGAATTTTACAATGCAATAAATAAACTATTTTATTCATCGTTCAAGGACAATTATTTGTTGCCTTAATACCTATGTAAATCGGGTGCTTATTGTATGGTAGCATGTCAATATTAGTGAGTAATAATCGTATGATGCTTATGATGGAAGAACAGTTAAAAAATAATCTATAAAACGTCACTTGTCTTTTCTTTATCATTTGCATGTCATTTTTATCAGAATATGTGTTCCTACATAAAACTATACGTAAATACTTGCAAAAGTTTGGATCTCTGAGCGTTGCTTGAACCGTATCCCAAGTAAATATAGTTTTTATTATTGCTCCCTGTATCAAACATATTAGTTATAAACTTACATAATCATGCTGGCATTTTATACTTTGGAGCATGTATAAATT
>JAPYYV010002640.1:0-43040 GCA_030522625.1 Copidosoma aretas
TTTTTCATTTTTTGAAAAAATCTTTGCCCAGAGTGGGAATCGAACCCCGCCGTCAAGATCAGCAGGCAGACACTCTACCTACTGAGCCATCACGCGGCTAACATATACATATATACTCGCAGTCTCGCAGTATAATAGCGGTACGCGTGGCGTCTGCACCGTCTGCTCGTCTGCGGATCGTCTGAATCAGAATTTGTGTAAAAGTGATGGCGTGGCACCTCGATCTGCGGTACTAACTATACTATAACTCACTCTCCTTCCTGTAAGTGGCCGATCGGCGAATGACATCCGATAGATCCGATCTGAGGCTTCTGATGAGCTCGAGAGAAAGCATCAGTCATCCCCATATATATATTTGGACTCCAAATTTCGGAGCAACAGCGCCAACAGTGTCTCATTCAATTGCAGTCGCGCACAAGCAGTGAACGATTGCAGAAGGCTCCGGCATACTGAGATCTTTCTCCATCCCAGGAAACGACTGTAGTGGTCAGACAGAGACGCCAGGATGGTCGCGGTCAAGGGCAGAAAGAGCTCCAACAAGAATCCGCCGATTCTCAGCCACGAGTTCGTCATCCAGAACCATGCGGACATTTTTTCCTGCGTGGCGATGGTCTTCGTCGTCGGCCTTATGGTTCAGGTATGGCAACTTAGTATAATTGGAGCACGGCCCTTTTTAATTTCTTTCGAGAAACTGGGATGGCCGAATTTCAATCGTTTGGTTTTACGCAGGCTGCTTGCTCCGAAACCGATTTATCTGGAAGTCAAAATCTCCTTTTTTTTTTTTTTTGACGGTACTCGACACCTTATGTTTTACTTATTACTATAGTTGTTGTTTCATTCACGTTTTTTTAAACAGTTACTTCCGTTTGCTGATGACTTTTTACTGGTGCATTCTTGTATCAGCATAAATATTAACAAATCACTTTGTTGAGTATTTATATATATGGCTACTACTGTTATCAGCTGTTGCCATATGTTAGTGTCACAAACTACAGCAGTTCGTTGAATATCTGCCAAATTTTGTTGCTATTTAAAGATAAAATCATCGTTGGTGACAATAATCATTTTGTTGAAATATTCTTATCAAAATTTTAATTCAACTTTTGTTGCAACAGGCGACGTCCCCATGGGCCTACACCTTCATCGCCCTTCACCATAATGCAACGTCTCTAATTTCAATCGATGGTACAGTGCCTCCACAGCCAACCAAGTACACAACGGGGTGGAAAGATGCCTGTGCAGTATTCTTTTATTTTCTTATCACGATTGTCTTGCATGCCGTTATTCAAGAATACTTTTTTGATGTAAGTTTTAACTAATCTACCCATTTTCAGATATTTATGTTGCATTGATAACGATTTCAAAATATTTTTTTTCACAACTGAAATTTTTACAGAAAATATCAAAACGTCTTCGGTTAAGTAAAAGCAAGCTCTCGAAATTCAACGAGTCTAGCCAATTTACTATCTTTTATGCAATATCTGTCATTTGGGGCATGGACATCATTATAAGGTTGATCCTCAATTAATTTTAAATCTATTGTCTAAGAATTACCTTTTTTCCAATCAATACTCATTTTAATAATTTTCTATTTCAGAGAAAACTTTGTTCCCAACATATCCTTATTGTGGAGTGATTATCCAGCTCCAATGTCGTTTTCTCTAAAACTGTTTTTCATTGGACAACTATCATATTGGCTCCACTGTTATCCAGAATTGTACTTCCAACGAGCTAAGAAGGAAGAAATTCCTAGTAGAATTTTTCAAGCAACTATTGGCTTTATATCTACTCTTGGTGCTTACCTTTTAAAGTATGAGTCAAAATTTTTAAAGACATTTACTTTTTTTCAATTGCTACGTTGTACAAAAACATTAATTCATCAAATATTTTAGTTTCCAACAAGTTGGTTTAGTTTTATTAATTCTTAATCATGCTGGAGAAGGTCTTATACACGGTGCTAAACTGATTCATTTTGTGGATCAAAAAGAAAAATCATCCAAAGGTAAACTATCGTGGTTGTTATTATTATAATAATTTTTATCAACATATTTCATGCAAAGGATTTCAATGATAAAACGCAATTTATTCCATGACTTACAGCTGCATTTTTTTTGGCAAACACGGTATTTATTGCTGCTAGGATATTGTCTGTTTTGATGGCAGCTCTTGTATTTGTTTATGGTTTGGGACAGCTGGAAGGGGTTTTAAGTGTTAACGAAGGAAGATTTAACATTCCAGCCGTTCGATTTTCATCGTTTGGAGCTGTTGTCTTATTCCAACTTTACTTGGCATACGTTTTCTTAAAGTACCAGCGTCAACGTTTACAAGAACTCGAACCTCCAACTCAAAAAGTCAAAGTAGTTAAACAAAAACCCAAGAAAAAGGAAGGTTAGTATTTTAATCACAATTGTTGCAATAATTTTGAAATTAAATAATTAAACCAATTTTTGGGTTATTTATAAAAACAGTGAACAAGAAATCCGGTGGCTCTGAAGATGATGCCGACTCAGATCCAGCAACAAAGAAAAATCTCAGACCAAGACCAGCTGCTGCAAAAACGAAATAATCTGTTCCTATTTGTCATTTCGACAAGTTAATTTTCACAGAGAATGAAAGTAAAAGAATAATTCGTTGAGACTTTCACAACAAAAACTTCTTTTTTCTTGCATTCATAAATATATGATGATATTTTGCATAACAAGACTTGAAACGAAAATAAGCATAGCATGTTATCAGGCCAGTTCTAATTATTCTTGCATTGATTATGCGAGCTATACTGCCTGAAGACGCGTTATATATGTCTATACATATACATAATATATATATATATATATATATTTGAAAATTAACTACAAATACACATTTACGTGTGTCGGTATATTTATATAAATATATTTTTAATAATATTAAAAAGAGTTGCTCCGAGTATTTTTAGAGCAAGAGACATTTATTTTGAAGCGCTAGCGCCGGCTGTTTTTCCAGTTGATTCTAATTTACTTAACATCATATCTTTTCGTGCAATAGATTTTTACGCGATGCAAAAAAAAAAACAATCATGTAGAGTATAAGAAAATAAGAAATATATTATGCTTTCAATTTTTTTACGAACCGTTTTTTATTGCAACCGACTAGGTTGATTATCATCATCATCATCATCATCATCATCATCGTCATTGTCCTATATTTTTTGAGAATGCATATTTTCTTAATATATCATCACAATTATAATAGTAATGATTATTATTATCATTATTGATAAAAAAGTATTCTTTGTTTCCCATCGGCGCGTAAACAGTCGAGAAACAAAAGTTGTTGTTTGTCCTTTCCAAGACGAGCTCGAACAGCGAGTTGTTTCGGCGTCATTCGCTCTCATCTTTGGAAATGTTTTTTGCTGCGCTTATGGCTTTACCGTAAGCGGCACCACCATAAGTATAGTATGTTCCGAATTCCGATGTTCCGTAAGGCGCGAGTACTGCCCGACAAGGAGGAGATGCTGGAGCTCTATGACAGACTCGCCTCCTTGGGCACCGCGGCTATCGCCGTTCACGGGAGGATCGCCCATTGTCTCGGGATATCGGTTATCGCGAACGGCGGCTCCAAGGCATTAATATAAGTATATGCATGCAAAGGTTCACCGACATCGCGCGCTTCAAAGGGCTGCAGCAGCAGGGTGATGATCGCCAAGGCCGCTCAATAAATATTCCGTTCGGAAGCTATGCTGCCGATAGAGGACGTGTTAAAGTCGTAATTAACTAGCGTAACCAAATCTCTGCACTCGCGATTGCGCGGAAATTGTGTCGTCTGCTTCCGATTCTTGTGCAATCGCGAGTGCATTGTACAACAAAATTTGATCTATACTTATGGTAATTCAATCACATATTTTCGATATATTATTTTCTCTTGACTTGCTGATTGAAACCAGGTAGTAACAGTACATTTTTCAATGATTTTTTAATAATAGATAAAAAAAATTGCAACCGCGATTACATGAGAATTGCACACTGCTGCAATTTTTTTTCGAGAATTTCGCACCTGAAACTTAAGTTTATGCGCCCCTTATGGCCAAAAAAAGAACTACGAGAGGTGCAGCCGTGCAGGATGCCTATATGCATTACACTGTGTGGTATGAAATATTCATCGATTAAATAAGTTAAACGTGAAATCAACTCAAGAAATTTATTTCGTATGAATATAATTTTATCTACTTAATGAAAAAATATATTTTTGCAATCAGAAATTGCGTAAGAATTGAGAACTCAGTGAATTTCCCATACCTCGCGATGTATTTTGCACCTCTCCTTCTCCGTTCATATATCTTTATCATTACTATTATCATGCACACTATCATTATTATTATCATAATTACTATTATCTCACGTATTATCATCAATAATATTATTATTATCATCACTACAATTATCTATGTGTAATTCCCATGTGACCGCACCGGGTGCGGCGCACCCTAAGGGGACATTTGGCAAAGAGTACATTTGTCGTTGACCCGAAAAAAAAATTGAAAAAAAAATAATCTAGTTTCAAGTGTAAAATAAGTCTACTCACGAAACATAATCTCCTTATTGTTTCCTCTGTTGTTGATCGCTCACTGCTCCTTATATATTATGTGTTCACCCGACGAATGACTAGATCACACTGTTAACAAAGTATCTGGTGACTCACCATGGTGAGCTGCGCAGCTCATTACGTGGTAGGTATAGAGTGCGCAGCTCAGCTAGGTCACTGGCCACTGACTCACCCAGCTGACTAAACCTAATCTCTGACTAAACGGAACTCGTGGTCACAGTGTGATATAGTCATTTGTCTAGTGAAGAAGTAAGGTATTATACTGATCAGTAAGCGATCAACAACAGAGTAAGAAATAAAGAGTTTATCTTTAGTGAGTAGACTTATTTTACACTTGAAACTAAAATAGAGTAGTTTTCAATAACGTATACTTACGTATATAATGTAATAAAATAATAAGTTACATTTGAATCATGTCTTCATATTTAGTATCGATAAGACTGCGGGTATTACAAGCCAGGAAGAGTGTCAGGGGGAAAAATCATCGCATTGGCTCGTCAGACTGGCGATCGCGACGGCGCGGGCGTATACGGCAGGGTATAGGCGCGTACGAAGGGCCATATAATGCAGGGGGTTCAGCGCTTCTCCGTACAAGTTTTACGAGGACTTCGACTATGTATTCGGCGGCAGCATATCAACCGACAACAAGGATAATTACGACGAATGGGTGAGTTTGGCTGATTTTTTTTAATTAAATGCGCAGTGCTAGGATCAAGTTTTTTTTGGTGGATCAACCAAAACTTTTTATTGAGCATCGAAATCGGATTATAGTAGGATTTTGATAAACAGTGTCTCGAAGCACTTAAATGATGCTTGGCTGATTTTACGTGCAGGCGCGAGAGTGCAGCTGTTACTGTAATTATATTTGTTGTATATAATGTTTGTACATAAAACGATATCTTTATAAAATATTGAAGTTGTTTGAAAACAAAATCGTTTTTCTTATTTTAAATTATTCGTTCTTGGAACGGATCAATTAAAAGTATTTGATTCAATGGTATCGTCATGATTCTTTGTAATAACTTGAATAAAACATAAACGATTAATTTTTAGTCCGACATGACAGTCAAATAACCGTTCAATCGAATGCCTCGGGCTTCCCTTTCAATGTCTTAATTGTTTTCGATCATGCCACAAACATATTCTCGAGAACTTATCGAGTCTGGTTTACAAATGTTTCTTTGCTTCCTAGTTCCTGTACATAAATATCTATATACCAATATACCTGTATCGTTTTATGGCACAATAAATAACTATACAACGGGGGAAATAAATAGAATAATTTTTACAATATGCATGTACAGATGTACGTACAGTCTTTCAAATTCCAAGAAACCACAGAAATGGAAATAACAATGATTCTCTCAAACCGCCCTTTAATTTCTCCGAACTTAAGGGCCGATGAGAGGGGCCATGTGACCGTGATTTAAGGCTGCGATTATACATGGAGCAGGAATATGCAGCGTGATGCGCGCGGCACTCATTTAAGCCTGCGAGAGCGAGCGAGAGGTCCGTGCTGTCGCATTGCCGCGCACCTCTCGCTCGCTCTCGCAGGCTCAAATGAGTGCCGCGTGCGTCACGCTGCATATTTCTGCTCCATGTGTCCGCGGCTTAAGGATGCAGTCACATGGAGCACAGAATCCCCAATCCAGAACTATCCGAATCCAGTAATTGTGGGAAAAAAATCAGAATTCGAAGAATAGGTACTTTCTTGTAGGAAACGAAGATTACGAATATTGTACGGGATGGAGCGAGGAGTAAATAGTTTTAGGACGCATTGGCCATCAATAAAGCTATTGAGAATTTTGTAGCCAAATACGTAATCGTGTATCGGTGTAAGTTTTCTATGGATTGAAGTGAGAAACGAGAGAATAGAGCGGCATAATCGTGTTGTCAAATTTATGCATAGGATTCGGATTTTTAAGTAATAAAAATAAAAATAAAAATATCTATTTTATAGATTATATTGTATTGATTTACCAAATGATACATACTTAAAGTTAATTTCATTATTTATTAATGTCACTACTAAAATATGATACAATGATTTATTTTAGCTTATTTGCTAAAATACTATACTATTATTTAGAATATATCATTCGAGTAAGGAAGCACTCCGCATCACCGAACATCGGAATGGTTTTATACACAATACTAATCGAAGGGAAAACAAATATTAATCTACAAATATGGAAGGTATGGTAATCACAACACAATAAACAAAACTGGTTGTCCAGTCCGTCGAGTTCGTCAAGTCCCCCGACGCTCGCCGAAAAACTCAGACACTCAAACACTGTCCGAGACAGAGCCAAGACCGCGGATAAGTTAAGATGTATGAGGGCGCGCAGGATGCGCCCGGCGGTCCCGAGTAACGTGGTGGTCCCAAGTCGATCCGGCGGCCCCGGCAAAAAAGTGGACCGCTGGTCCTCCGTGAAGGCCATGAGGGCTGTGGACACCATGAAGACCATGAAGGCTGTGAAGGCCGTGACTACCGTGGATACCATGAAGACCGGGAAGGCCATGGCCGTGGACACCGTGAAGCCCATGGAGACCGTGAAGGCCATGGAGGCCATAGCTAGGAAGTCCTGTTGGAAAAAATTAATTGAAGCCGATGCGAATAATTCAATCGATGTCAATAATCAGCTGTATTACCAAGAAAAATAATCAAATAGTAGTTTGCGTCACAAAAGTGCGATCGCCGTCAGGGCTATTTTGCGGTCCGAGGGACCGTAAGGTAGCCCTGGTTGGATCGCACTTAGGTGGCGAATCCTATTTTTCCAACCGAGGGCACACAAGCCCCTCCAAAACGACCGAGGTAGGAAACAGTAGTTTTCTGTCTTCTAACCTAAAAATAGCACTTTCACCGCTTGATTTTGGGTTCTCAGACGCAGGGTATATTCTAACGGGTAGTTCTACCGAAAAGGGCAGTTCTAAATCAATTGTTAATCGCATACTGTATATCTATACATGTATGTATATAGATCTCGTTCGAAATATACTAATTTCGTACGAAATCAATTTTCCTACCTCGGGCCTTTTCGGAACCCTGGTACACCCTCGGTAGGAAAAATAGAGCATTCATAACTCGATCGTAAAGGCTTCTTTACGAACCTCGTTACGTTTCTGGCAAACTTCTCGGTTCGTAAACAAAAGCCTTTCCAATCTCGTACGGAAACTACTGTTATTATGGAAGCGTTGCATCACGATTTCTATCGATTATAATGAATGACCAAAAATAGTACATTACGTCACTAGGGCGCAAAATAAAAACAAGCACGCTCGGAGGTCGGGGTTGTTGTAGGTTGGTGCCTGAGTCGCGCATATTGTTTTTCTTACCGAGGGCGCAAAGGCTCTGCCGCATTTTGTGTCCATGGTTAGAAAAATTTTTTCTTGTACATATAGATCATTTGAATTTTCATTCACGAAAGTAAAACATTAAAATTCCTATTGAAATCGATTGAAATCGATTGTTAGTTGTTGACCATCAGCAATTTGAGATGACAAAGTTTATTGCATTAATTAGTCAGATGTTGTCTGTGGTACCAATAACACTACAACATTCACGAGAAAAAAACCTCGAAAAACACATTTTTGTTGTAATTGCTCAACAAGGAAAGCTCTCAGACAAAAATGTACTGTACATTTTTCCTTGTCTATTTTACAATGAGTCAAAAATGTTATGAATTAAATTTTATGAATTAAAAGAGTCGATTGGATCTATTCAAAGAATGTATGGTCAACTGAAAATTCAAATTCACTTTTTTTTACCAGGATAATGTCCTCCGTGGCCGAGGAAGGCGCCCGCGTGGGCGTGATGATGGTGTCCACTCTGTAGATAGATTGGTACCGGTTGTTTTATCGGCACTGGATACGGTATTGCAACTGGATGCTTCACCTTATTCGGTTTAAACATAAAAGAACATTTTATTCATCTATATGGCTAAATTAATTAAAGAAAATTAGAAATTTCGTGAACGTTTTTGCGCAATTCACATTTTATAGATGTAAAGTTGGGAACGTTGTCTCAAAAATGAATCGAAAGCGTTAGTAACAAGCTTCAATCCGAGTTACGGTAGGGTCATTCTCGAGGTAAGTGTGCGCCCGCGCCGGGCCTTTATCTCCGAATCGGGATATGAGGGTGAGTTATTAATTTTAGTTATTCGAACGCGCACGTAAAATAAGTCAGTTTGGAATTACACTTCAATCTGCAAAAAAATAATTTCTCAAAAAAAGTAAAATTATATTTTTTCCATAATTTTTTGCGTTGCATAAAGTAGTATTGCACCTAGATTTTATATCCAATTACTTAGGGAAACAAAAATCACTATAATAGCATCTATAAACCTCATATTTGAAGAAATAATTTATTTTGGTTTAAAACCTACTGATTTGTGAAACTTTAATTGAAAATTTTATGACGTGCACATACTGACCCGCAATACAGGACGAGAAAATGTATTCAGTTTTTTCTCATTTATTTTCAGCCCACCAAAAATATGAAAAACTTACCGATTTCTTTGTGACTTTATTCTATAGTCTGCTAAGTACCCTATGAAACTATATAATTTTGATGCTGATACTCCATTTATTTTGTTTATGGTAAGGTTTGAGAGTAAAAAGTGCACACACTTACCCCAAATGACTCTATATACTAACATAAGGTTGAAAACGTTATTCACATTTATAAATTAAAGTTATAGTTTAACTTTATTCTGTGCTGGATTATACAATCACAAAAAATCACACGGATGATTTTCGCCTAACTTGGCAGGTTTCTATATTTTTTGTAAACAGTTTTTCATCACTTCCTTGAAAATAGCTATTCACAAAACGAGAATTTTTAAGTTTGAAAGGTATGATTAACAAAAAAGTTTTTTGAAATTTTGGTTTCCATAAAATTTTTTGGTAGATAAGGGTATACTACCGCAATTGGTACTGGTACTGCTTGTACGTGTTCGATGTGGATTGGTACCGCCTGTAAGTCAAAATATTTTTTTTTAAATCGTGATTTAATTTATCTTTTTTCTGATAAATGTGTAGCCTGTCCTCTCTGACACCTACCCTCAAAGCAGTGTAGTTCTAAAAAACCAATTTTCAACGTCTAAATGTTGAGATTGATGTTTTTGGTTTATGTGCAGTTAAGAAAAAGTGGACATCTCGGAAACATAATTTTTTTTTTCGCACAAATTATTCTCATATACCCTATGAATGAAAAAAAAGCTGTTTAAAAATGGAAAGACAATTTTCGTTCAACATTACGTTCAACATACATTTTTTTAGAAAATTCATGGATCAAAAAATTATCATCTCCTTGCAAATAGTACAGTATAAAATTATTAGTGAATTTGTAAAAAAAAACGTCAATATCTTTTACGAGTGTTCTCATTTGTATAATATACTCTCGCACCACTAGCTGTACTATTAAAAAAAAAGCTTTGAAGCGTATATTCTGATACTACATGTATACGTGATTCCATCAATGAATGGTGAAACGACAATTGTTTAGAAAACCAGTAAAAGTAGCCGCTACACGATACCTTGCTGCATAAAGCTGTATATATATTATAAGCACTTTTCGCGGAAGTTTACCGGATAAGATCCCGGCTGTTTTTGCCACCGACGAAACCCGTTTCGAAAATCTATGGACTTCCGTCTACAGGCATCAATTAGTTTATTTTTAAGTACTGAGTGCAGGCCAAATTAGATACGTCAAAGTAGGTACGAAGCTGGGTTTAAATTTACCTGAGGTATGGGGACCGCGATGGGCCTGTCTATGGGCACTGGAATGATTTTTTCGACCGGCACGGCGACCGGCTTCTCGACCACAACGTGCTTCGTCACGACGACCGGGACCGTCTTCACGTGGTGCGTCTCGTGCTTTATGGGCAGGCCCACGCTCGCCTTGCCGTACTGCCACCTGCGTCATGCAATATGTATATATATATATGCGGAAATTATTCGCTCGATTGTTTTTTTATTTCTGCAGAAATCTCTCGTAAAGTACTTTGGTGACTCGACTACGTACAGGACGATAAAATAAAAACACAAAACTTAAACGTACACGAGTGACGCGGAACGCGCCAAGTGTTATTCAAGAGAGTTTGAATTTATTATTATTATTATGAGCCTCCCAAAAAAATCACCGCACGGACCAACTCATATTTTTTCGTCTTTGGGTACGTTTTTTGCTGTTGTTGCAACTTTATCGTCTTGCATTGCTACGAATTATTCTTGGTAATATTTATTATATCTATCATCATCCCCTAAGGAGTGTTTTTACCCCGCGGTATCGAGCGGCAGACTGGCCGCGACGTTGAGGCCCCTCCAGGGATTGGCATCCGCGGCCCAGGGATGGCCGTGGCCGTAGGCTCCCAGGCCCACCCAGCCGTCGTTGAGTATCCCTCGCTTCTGCAGCGTCGAAGTTTCCGCATCGCCGGCGAGGGCGCGGCTCCACGCCAGCGCCAGAATCAACTGAAACATCTTTCTTGCTATTATTATTGTTATCCTTACTTTTTTCTTTTCGTCACTATAATTATCATATTATACGTCAGGAAAATGAGATTAATTTCCGTTCACAAACTGCCCCCCCCCCCCCCCCCCCCCCCCCCCCCCCCCCCTCGAGCGAGCGTAATTTGTTTACAGTCGAAGCGATCAATTAGGGTAATAGCGACTTGAACTTTCGAAAAAAATAAAAAATAAAACAATGGGAATCGGTATACGTGTACATCGTCGCGAGCGGATCAGCGGTATTACTATGAACGCGTGCAGGGGCTCACCAGGCTCCTCAGCATGATGGGTGCGCTCGTCTGATGATGGCCGTCTTACTCCCGCGCCGTGTCCGGACGTGCGAGGCTTTTATACCCGCCGGAAGCACAGGTCCCGAGATCGGCGGGGTCCAGCGGGTATACCCCTTTCCGATCGTCGTCGCCGATTTCCGGATCTCCGGCTGTAAGTGTGTGTGTATAATAAGGAAGAGCGCGCTTTGGAGGCGATCGACAGGACCGGACAGACGGGGCCGGTGCAGGAGGAGTCACGCGGAAGTGCCTCCCCCCGGGCTCGGCTCTCGTTCTTTTTCTCCAAAAGTCGCCCCGGCTTCCTATTTTTTGCTGCGGCCCAGCGCGCGCGACCGGTCGATTGTTGATCATTCGACGTTACGTTGTACGGGATGTATACATACATACGTACGATGTGTGTATACAACATTATAGACTGCTCGGGGGGGAGGGAAAAACTGTCGCTGAATTTTCCGGCGAATACGAGGAAAGGTTCGATTTGATGAATCGGTCATGCGTTCGGGCGCGGCGATTGATCTGACTTCTCGTAAGTCGTAAGTATATATACACGCGCGCGAGTGTGAGAGTCAACGAAAGTTAATTATTATTTCAAGGTGGACGCGTGAGAGGCGCTTCCGGTGAAATGAAGATGGCCCGAAAGAGCTGCTCCAAAAATTCCGACTGTACGCGTCTATATGTGTGTATACATGCGGCGCTTTCGATTACGCTTTCAATTATGCAGTCCGGCTAGTGGTTCTGTTTACGTCCGCCTCGTTACCCCCCATTTTTTTTTTTTTTTTTTTTTTCTGTGTTTTCTTATTTTATATTTTTTTTTTAAGATATAAAATACTACTTTGCTGAATCCTCCGCGGCCGACCGAAAGAAATGTTCGACATTGATCTGTATTTTCTCATACCTGCGATAATTACGTAACGACGTGTGTGGAAACGAATTTCGTCAGAGGAGAACAATTCAACTCCTGCATTGCCGTGGATAACTTTCTGCGAGTGTGTACTTATACACGTATAGCATGAGAGACAGAAGTCGTCCGTACTCATTTTCCGGACGACTTTCGTTTTCTAAAGTCAAGTTTGCCGCTCATATAAAAGGATATATATATATATATATATATATATATACGCTACCTGCAGCAGCTACCACGCGCGCGATTCATTATTCATCGCGAGACTTTTGCCACCCAACTTTTGCCGTGCTGCAGGGCTGTACTCGTATGTACATTTCTACTGCTCAACTATATGTACTTAGTTAAATATATACTTGAACCGAACACACGCTGTTGCGTTATGTACATAAGTACTGTTATTATATATTTATTTAACATGTCTTCCAGGTATATACTTGCGACAATTACTCCATTGTGGATTTATTTTGTCAGATAAACGATGGTCGAGTTGTGGGCAAAATTGCAAAAGTTTAAATAACTGAGCGAAATTGAAATTTTAAAATGTATACACATACATATACATATTATATATATTCTGTCTCTTATCTGGCTTTCTTGTTGGTCCTTGATCTTAAATTCTTTTGTTAGTTTTGAGTACACCACTACAGTGTACAGGCACACTCAGTGCCTCCTTGCTGGAACGTATCTAGTTTTAGTTTATTTTAATTCTCCATTGATAAGAACTTAAAGCGCAAATTGAGCAATTAGAAATCTGTTAGAGATTCGATTGGGGAGAGGGTTTACGATATGGAGGTGTCACTTTGCACGTTCACCCACATACTAGTACACCACGAGGAAGAAAACAATGAACAAATCGGCCCGACGGCGATAAGCATCTCATGATCAAGAGGGCCACGAGGAAGAGAGAGACAGAGGAACTTGGCAGTGAGCCAGTGTACCGCTGATGGAGCGTGCTACAAAGAGAGAGAGAGAGAGCGAAAGTAGAATCGGCGATCGGTATTTATGAGCCGTCGTCGCTTTATAATACATTCATACACGCGCGTCCGCCCCCCTGCGGTATATAAATACTTTTCACCGGGCAATTGTGATTTTAGTTCGACCGGCCACCCGCCCATCGATCGATCGATCGTCCGATCGACGCAGCTGGACGTAGTAGGCGCAACCGGTCACCATGAAGCTTCCACTGGTACTTGCACATAACATCCCCCCTATCTACATCGGACTCTGCTCTCTCCCTGTCTCTCTTTTGCTCTTCCATCGCCCCCCCCCCCCCCTTCCTCCACAAAACAAAAAACAAAGTACACCGCAGTGCGTGCTCGTCAAAGTGTTCTCCCAAGTGCCGTCGGAACGAATAACGATCGCCGCCGATCTTTGCAGGTATCGCGCCTCCCGCTGAGTCTGCCGCTGGTACTGCTGCTGCTGGCGCTTCTGGCACCGCGGAGCCTCCAGGCCGCCAAGCAGCACCAGCATCGTGACTCGCGCCCGAGCGGCAAAATAGCGAGACGCCAGGACGCGCGGGGCCTCATCCAGCTCGGCTACGGGCTCCAGGAGCGGGTGTCGCCGCAGCTCGTCTACGGGCCGCCCCAGCAGCCGGTCGCCGCTGCCGCTCCGCTGCCCGCGGCGCCCGAGCCCGAGTTCGTCCCGAGGCCGGCGCTCCCGGTATTCGAGACGCAGGAGCCCGCGCCCAGCCACCCGCGACCCGTGGGACTTGGACTCGCGCCGTTCTCGCACCAGCCGATCTGTAAGACGCGTGCTTGTCGTAATTGAAAATTGGTTTCCATTTTTTTTTTGTTCGTTCGTTTGTGCTGCGGGTCATTGGGAGCGGGGATAGGGTGGTGCAGACACGCGGGTGGAAATTGGATACGAGAGTATAATTTGGTTTTCGTTGGGAGATCAAGTTGTACCGTCCTTTTTGCGAGAGACGTTGTTACATCTTTTTTTTAAATTTTTTCATACCAACGCATCAAGTTTCATCGATTGTTTATCGTTTTTATCGGAAAGAAACAAGTCAACAACTGTGATATTTTCCAATAAGTCGTTTCAGTACCTTTTTTTTGATGTAAAAATGCAGAAGGCTTCATATGGTTCCGGTGATAAGTATGGCCAAATGCACAAAGATTAGATGAATGTTGTTCATGAAATTTTTTCCATGAAGTTAATAATGTTTATTTGACGAGTCCGAAAGAGCAATGAGTTTTTTTTTTCATACGAACGAATGAATATGGAAAGTACTATACATACTACTATAATACCTATCATCCAATGATATTATATATTCACCTGCAGTCACAGTATGGGCACAAAACTGATATTTCCATCAAGATTATTCAAAAACACATACGAGCGTTCAAAAGTTATGGGTTACTGAGCGCACACGGCAAATAAAACGTAAAACAAAATATAAGACAAAATTAAGAATCAATCTTGGTCCTTATCATTACAGAGTATAGTTTTTTCTTTTTTTATTACGTAACTAAGCATCTTTGAATTTCAATTTAAAAAAACCTGTCTCGCTCTATTGGTAATACGTAACATACAAAAATTGTTTTCAGTTCCAGTCGGATTCGGACCGCTGCCTGCAGTGCCGGTCCCCGCAGCGGTCCCGGCCTTTCCTCCACCGGTGCTTCCCGCACCGGTGATTCCAGCACCGGTGATCCCAGCACCACCCGTGGTCCAGACGATAACGAAGCACGTGCTGGTCGACCGACCGGTGCACTACCCCGTACACGTGCCCGTCGTCCTACCGATCAACAGATACGTCCCAGTGCCGAAACCCGTGTACGTGGCCGTCCGCACCTTCTACCAGCCGCTTCTGACGCGCGGCTGGAGGAAGTGACTACTGTTCGCCGAAAATCATTGTCTCGAGTTTTCTCATGTCGTTTCCTAACTGCGCGTGCTTCATAATATCCGCGCAAACTGTAATATTTTTCATACTCGTCGGATAAAAATATATTTATAGACCGATCGAGCGATGCGAGTTCGATTTCCTGAACCCCATCCCCCTTCCTCCGCCGTACACCTATATCGATGGAAAATGTTTATGCAAAAATAGCGAAGAAAAGTTAGAAAGAGACCTCGAGGCGTTTGAGGCTGCAACGGAGAAAATTGGACGGGGGTGGCGCGCGCGGCGGCGAAGGTTACAGTACTTTTGCTCATAATACTTACTCTTGCGTGGTCACGGCTGAGGTGACAAACGACATTACCCCCTTCGTCAGCCAAGGGTACCCGCTAAGTTATGCATCGGTAATTACTTGGGATTCAAGGTCGGGGAAGTTTAAATTCTTTTTTTTTTTTTCTTCTTTTTCTTCCACTTCTGCTTTCTTTGTTTTTCGCTTCGCTTGTATATACCCACCTGCCTTTACTCGGAAAGGAAATTTGCGTCACGTATACATCACGGCTACGGTAAATGCGGAAAAAACCATCGAAAGATGTATAAATTATATGTACACCTAGGTGGTATTTTTAAATTGTCACGTAAGACGAAATGTTGTTGGAGTTTCAATCATTCTGCAGGTAAATCTAATCCAATAAATTAAAATCACCAGCCATGCAGACTTGAACTATAGTGGTCGGCTCGAAGCCTCGATTACTCGAGCTTGGTCGGTGTGCTGCGGCAAATAAAGTTTTTCATGAATAATGCACCTGTTGGTAGGTATTGATTTTTCGGGGCAAGGTGTTTCTATGGATTATACACGAAAAGTGCAATAGAATCTTTACGTAATACTTGCCGATGGAACAAAAAAACGTCGCATCGGATATAAGTACGCTGTCAAAATTCAAGAGCGTTGTGGCTATTTTAGCAATATGAATAGAAAAAATCGATGCAGCGGAAATACTTCAGGTCGAGAAACACCCTGTTACAGGTTTTTTTTTTTTTTTTTTTTTTTTTTTTTTTTTTTTTTTTTTTTTTTTTTTTTTTTTTTTTTTTTTTTTTTTTTTTTTTTTTTTTTTTCTTTTTTTTTGATGATTTAACGCAGGCTCAGATTCGTGGCGAATATGCTATATCATGGAAATATTTGAAAAAAATATTCAAACGCCATTGCGTAACGGTACGCATCCGCTCCTCGATCTGCGCGCGACCAAAATGCAAGCCCACCTGTAATGAGTGTGCTCAAGACGCTTGCGTCCGCACATTCGGTGGTGATTGTTGGTTCTTCCGCTCCTGGGCATCTATTAATTCATTTCCCGAAGTCCCGAGAGCTAGTCCAGTCATTCGTCGCCACGCGCGTGCACTCGCGGCCTCCTACTTCGCTGCAGCGCACGTATACTACCTGCACGTGCAAGGCTGGCGCGAATCGGCGGTGAGTTTATTTCGGAATCGATACTTTTCACTGGTACCATGCTGGGCGCTACGATTCGATCGCAATAACAACAACGACAACGACAATTTCAACGTCCGAGTGTGTACGTAACGTGAGTATGACATCGTGGTCGAAGGGAGTGGTGGAGTTGTAAATAGTTGAAGAGGTTTATAGAGCGCGGACTGTTATTAAGCTATATTTGCATTGGGTGCGATTACATACAAAGGTGTACGTAGATATACTCGATTAGGGCATGAATAATTGCAGACTCCGCGGCTTTTTTTTGTGGTCGGAGCAAATTTTTATATCATTAGCTCTCGTGAAATTTTTCCGTTGCTGCACATCAATGATATCAATAATCATGCGTATTATGATATATTTAAAGCTTGCGCGTGGATATTATAACGATTCATTACATACGAAATCAGCACGAAGCATCAACCGCTGCAACGCAATCGAATCAGAAAAACCCACACCGATGTGCCCCAAGGCGTCGCCCGCGCAGCTCTAAAAATACAAAGCATCCAATTTTCGCTCAGCCGTAAAATCCAAACCGCAAAGCGCCGACAGGCTGATCCAAACCGAGGATGAAGCCGTCGAGTATCCGTAAAATCGGCATCGCCGGCGCGTCCATCCTCGTCCTCGGGCTCCTCTTCTGCGCCCTACTCCCGAGCATGATCGGCCAGCAGATCAGGGCGGTAAGCCGTAAAGCTCAAACATAATCATACAGACGATTCTCGAGTTAAAAATCTGATTCTCGAGAAACGCCTTTCAGAAAGTCTCGCTGGAGAAGGGCAAGCTCAGGCGGTTCATATGGGACAAGCCGCCCTTCTTCCTCACCGCCAAGTTCTACATATTCAACGTGACGAACCCCGACGGCGTCACGAGGGGGGACAAGCCGATCCTGCGGGAAGTCGGGCCGTTCGTTTACGAGTGAGTCGTCGCATGACCGATGAAACGGTGGCGTCGAATACTTCATTGCCGTGTGTAAAAACCCAAAAATTCCAATCCGCAGTATGGTCTACGAGAACACGAACCAATTCGACAACAACACGGACGACACTGTGACGTTCAACCAGCGGCGCACGTACTTCTTCAACCCGGAGAAGAGCCAGGGTCTGACGGGGGAGGAGGAGCTCCTGGTCCCCCACGTGTTCGTCCTGTCCTCCATGAACTACATTCTCAGAGCCATGCCGAGCGCCATATCGATACTCAGTGAGCGTCCACTGTACCGTCAGCTCTATGTTCGTAATATATTATACATGATGCACTTTGTGTTTAAACAAAAAAAAAAAAAAAAATAGGCAGGGCGGTCGACAGCATATTCGGTAACCCGGAGAGCCTCTTCGTGCGGGTAAGGGCCAGGGACCTGCTGTTCGACGGACTGCCAATCTACTGCAACGCCACCGACTTTTCCGGCTCGACCATGTGCAGGGAGGTGCAGGCGCATTACAGCGAGTTCAACATGGTGAAGGTCGGCGAGACCGAGTTCCTCTTCTCGGTCTGGGGATCGGTAAGCGTATATATTTATATTATACATAGTTGCCAATATTGCGCAATAATAATAATAATAATAATAATAATAATAATAATAATAATACACGTAATACTACTGAAATACCAGCAAAACGGGTCGGACAGTAGCGGAAGGATGCGCGTGTCCCGGGGCACCCGCAGGATCGAGGAGGTCGGCAGGGTCGTGGGGCTCAACGGCCGGGCCAACATGTCGACGTGGGGTGTGTCGTACTGCGACAGGATCGAGGGTACCGACGGCTCCATCTTCCACCCGTTCTTCGACGAGGACGGCGCCGAGCCCCTCGCCATGTTCGTCCCGTCCCTGTGCCGCTCCCTCCACTATCAGTTCCACGCGAAGACTCAGTTCTACGGTACTATACAGATATATGTATACAAATACAAATCGCACGAGTACTGCAGCGTTCCCATATATGTACAATATAATAATACTTACATCAGGCGTGGACGCGCTGCGCTACACGGCCGATGTAGGCGTCGACGGGGAGCACGTGCGGGAGCACAAGTGCTACTGCGAGGATCCCTACGCGTGCATGAAGAAGGGGACGTTCGACATGTTCAAGTGCATCAAGCTGCCCATCGTGCTGAGCAACCCGCACTTCTATCTGGCCGATCCCTCCTACTTGGCCACGCTCGGGGGCCTCGAGCCCAAGGAGGTGAGCCATTTCATAAGTACCACCCTCTCGACATTCGAACCCGATAACCCATCGATCTCGCGCGGCTGCCGATCAACAGGAGAAGCACGCGACGTACGTCGACGTCGACCCCCTCACCGGCACGCCCATGGTGCTCAGCGCCAAGCTCCAGTTCAACATGAAGCTACTCAGGCAGGACAAGTTCCGGCTGACGAGCAACGTGACCGACACCCTGCTGCCGCTCTTCTGGCTCGAGGAGGGCTTCGAGTCGCCCGACTTCATGATGGCCGACCTCGTGATGGCCCACCGCGTCGTGTCGTTGGCGGCGTAAGCTATGCTCTTTTTTTCCTCTCCATGCGCGTCACTTTTATTGTACGTGCGCGTGTCGGGGCAGTATTATCGGGTGCTTTTTTTTTTTTTTTTTTGTTCCTTCCCACGAGAGCGGGGGCCTCAAGCTTCTCCTGCTGGTCGCCGGACGCGGGCTGTGCTGATGATCGCCGGATGCGGGCTGTGCGCCTACGCGGTCTACCTCCACTTCGGAACGAGCTCCGGGGGCAGCGATCTGGCCTCGAAGAAGGCGGTGCGGGCGGCCAACAGCGACAAGAGACCGCCCATGGATCTGAGCGCGCTGCCATCGTCGCGTTGATCGACCTCGCGGCGATTGATTCATCGTTCGATCATTTGCATTGTATATGATTCTCTCTGTGAAACAGTGATGAAAAAAATAAAAAAAAAATGCCGATAACTGAATATCCCGTTTCGCTGTTTTGTGCGGCGCATTATTACTTCCCATCGGCGGCGGATGCAGCTCGGTGCATGTAATTATATACTCGTACCTGTATCTGTAAGACAAAAGCGCCGAGTCACAGCCGTCGCGATCGCCGATGACCGGCACATATTGCGCGCGGGGCGAGTTACGAAAAAAATACCGCACGCCGGGTCGGAAGCGCACCGCGGAGCGGAGGCGCGGGTATCCTCAAATTGCAATCGGAAGCCGAACCCACGCTTACACAAATGCTGGGAATGTAACATTGTGCATTATACACGAGCGGGTAACTCGGAGCTGATGATACGTATTAAGTACATGTCGTGTACGAATGTTCGAGATGTTTCAAGGAGGCAGCCGGAAAATTCACGAACGATACCCGCGGCGTGAGTTTGGTGTTAATACAGATTGATCAAGTATTCACGAGCTTTTGAGCGGGATTTCAGCGCGGGATCGATCGACGAGGCGCCGCAGGGTCACGCCTGCTTACTTCTCTACACGTTTTTGAATGACGCTCTGCGCGCCAAGTAAGTCAGTAAGTAAGTAAGTACGTACGTACCTACCGCTCCGTACTTGGACGATTAAATATTAGCAAGCGGTCGGGGGTGCTCCGAGCACTGCGATTATCGTACTGCAGGTCAGTCTCCGATCGGCATCCGTCAGTTGCGGGACGATCTTTGTTGTCCCGTTTGCCGCACGCGATTGCCACTCGTGCGAAGAAAAAGAAACGACAGATGTGATCTTGAACATCGGGGATTCACTTTTACTCGTCAACTTTTCAACTTGACGATCGGAGTAATCGCACGCGTACAAGATGCGTATGAGCCGCATGAAGAAATGCGGCATCGCGGGAGTATCCCTGTTCTCGTTCAGCATGATCTTTCAATTCGTGATGCTGCCGCCGATAATGAAGTTTCGAACGAAACAGGTACGCTTTGTTATTTGCACCGTTAATGCTATCGATTGTCGAAAACTTGAAATTGTCATTGTACACGCAACTTTGCAGCAAACCGAGTTGAGACCGGGAAAGTTCATGCGAGGCATTTGGAGCGCGTACCCCTTCATTTTCGATACTAGTTTTTTCCTCTTCAACATCACGAATCCCGACGAGATTTCCGGCGGAGCGAAACCGATACTCCAGGAAGTAGGACCATTCGTTTACGAGTAAGCTACATCGATCGTTTCACGTTGGATTGTCTTGGAGCACGATCACCTCAAAGTCTCATGGGTTATTTGGTCAATGTTTACAGCCAGTATCAAGAAAAATCAAACCAAATGGACCACAACGAGGACGATACCGTATCTTTCACTCACAAGTACACGTACTACTTTAACTCCGAAAAGAGCAAGGGACTCTCCGGGGAGGAGGAACTCGTGGTCCCCAACTACTTCATACTCGGCTTGGTCAATTCGCTCAAGATAGAGAAACCCAGTGCCCTGCCCGTCATAGGTACGGCGCGGTATCTTCATCTCATTTTGATTGCTTTTTTTTTTTTTCTTTTCATTTTATTCCCCTTTGCAAAACTCAATGTTTCGATTTTGCGAAAGGAAAGGGAGTCGACAGCATATTCAAAAAGCCGACCAGCCTCTTCATGAGGGCCAAAGCCAAAGACCTGCTCTTCGACGGGTTCCTCATAAACTGCACGGTCAAGGATTTCGCGGGTGCGGCCATTTGCGCCGAGGTCAGGGGCCAGTACGAAGATCTGGGCCTGATCAAAGTGGCCGAGGACGTGTACCTCATGTCCCTGTTCGGAGCAGTGAGTAGCGATGAATTTTCGTTCGTTTTCCCCCCGAGGCGCTTTCCGCGATCAGCCGCAGAGAGAGAGAGAGAGAGAGAGAGAGAGCTGGTTGCGGAAAGCGCCCCATCATTTGTTTCCAAAAAGTGACGTGATCCAAGTTTGCTCGCATTGGCCCGGTGATAGTCGAACGGGACCAGCTCCAAGAACAGGATACGCGTGAACCGGGGCAGCAAGAAGTTGATGAAACTCGGCCAGGTCACCGAGTTTAGAAATCTCCCGAACATATCGACGTGGAACGACCCGGTTTGCGATCTCCTCAATGGGACCGATGGAACGATATACCATCCCTTTTTGAAGAAAAAGCGGGCCTACGGAGGGATATTCGCCGAGCCTGTCTGCAGGATTTTGGAGCTCAGCTGGATTGGAACCAGCAAATATTCCGGTGAACATTTGTATCCTCATCTCGTCGAGGCGTAGTAGTTCCATGAGTTTATTACGTTATAGACTTATCTTGGAAAAAGCAATAGAAATTTGCCAAATCTGATCATTTGAAGATCCAGTATATTGTTTATCGGAAATGATTTTTTTTTTTTATGTTTGGTGTACTGCATCTATACGCTTGTGATATCTGATTGGTCTCCGACTATTCGTTGGTATCGCATTGATCCTATCAACTTATTTCAATAATCATTAGAAAATAGAGCTACAAAACGCATAGAACCACCTTGATTATCTCGACAACATAAAGTTATTTTACAATATTTTATACCGTTTCTATCGCACGACACTAGGTGTCAAGACTTTCAGCTACACGACAAGCTTGGGCGTTGATCCAGCGGGCAACCCCCACGACAAATGCTACTGCTTCGATCCGGATAATTGCCTCAAGAGTGGGGTCTTTGATGCGTACAAGTGCGCCAAGCTACCCATAATTATATCGAACCCTCACTTTTACGATGCCGATCCTTACTACTCGACCTTGGTCGACGGACTCAAAGTTGATAAGGTAATAATTTTTCTTTTGTTCAGTTTTTTCAATACATTTTTTGTTTCGTTCTGTGCGCTTCGACGTTTAGGACAAGCACATTCTGCACGTCGACTTGGAACCAAATTCCGGCGTTCCCATGCATGCCAATTCTCGAGTTCAGATAAATATGTTCTTGACTAAAGTGGAAAAGTTCAAGCTGATGAAAAACATGCCCGAGGCCCTCTTGCCCCTCCTGTGGATCGAAAACACCCTCAATTTGCCGAAATTCCTCGTCAAAGTGATTAAGATGGCACTGATGCTCCTTATGATGGCCAAGTGAGCACAAAGTTTGATACGCAACATACAATAAGTATTGTGACAAGTAAAAAAAAAAAAAAACGTTCGTTGATTGAAAATCAATGTATTGTTTCAGAGTCACCTTCTACCTAACGATGTTCGGTGGAATAGGATTTTCCACCTACACCGGATTTTTGTTCTACAGGTCGATGCGCAAGAGAAAGAGCACGGAGATCAAAAAGGCTGTGCAACCCATTGCTGACATCAAGCCCGATATCGCGGACGACAAGACCATGCCGCTCAGCGTTGCTAAATTGCAGCCGGCTCAAGTGCCAGCTAGTATCGAATGATGATAAATTTATTTTAAAATGATTATTAGTTTTTTAAGACGTAAAGTGGTGTTCAGACAATATCGTTTGGAAGCGATTGTTTCGTTGTCTAATAATTTTGGTAAGGACCTTGATATAGATATATCATAGTCATGTGTAAATAAGAGACAAGACATTTATTGTTAATTTTAATTATTTTTACACAAATCTAATTGTGCGTGATAATTCATCCTAAGATTTAATTGAAATGCCATAAAGTATAATTATAGTTTTCAAGAGACTAATGATTGTTGAATTAAATATGTCTATTTGTTTGTGATAGTATATTTGTATTATATTACATTTATGTGTACTTTTAACCCTATGAAATATTATGTGCAGTTTTATTATGTATATATACATGTGTTGATACTTGTATTCATGAATACCTTGCGCAATCAGATTTTGATGGTTGTATGATTTTCCGTAACTGGAAGAATATTAATATGATATAATTAAACAATGAAACGTTAAATTTTAATAATTTTATTATTTGTTAAGTATTGTATGTAGCATTTACAGTACACCGTCATATCTGTATTTATTTTATCACATTTATGATGTACTCATATGTATATGTATATTGATATTTAAAAAAAAATGGTATTCAATAAAAAAAGTACACCTGTTACTCAATATTGGGTGTACTATATGTAAGGACAACAAAGAATGAAAATAAATACAAATTTTTCTGAAAAAGGAGGTGGAGATATTTCAAGAGGTTGTTTGCTTGGTGCTTACGTATATACTTCTATGTACAAATTTAAATGATAACGAACAATACAATTTAGAATAAAAAATGGTCCCTTATAAGTACTTTTACATCCGTGCACTATTCGACCGAGAATTTCCAAAACGCGTGCGAAGAACGATCCAGCAGATCGGTAAGTGAGAGTATGTAGTTATGATAACTGACCAAGTATATAATATAGTATAAGCAAGAGGATCTCATCGGGGAGCGGCTTCGCGATGAGCCGACGACTCGCTGCGGCAGAGCAGGACGTTCTTGTAAGCGCTGCGGTACTCTGAGCTCATAACCACGTAAATTATGGGGTTGATGCAGGTCGTCAGGTAAATGAGCAGATACCCGGCCACGTCGAAGCCCTGCCAATTGAGGGTGCCCTTGAAAATCTTGCTAAGGGTGATGGGCAAGTAGCACACGACGAACGACACGAATATCACGAGAATCATCTTGAGCAGCTTGCGGTCCTTGTCCGTCATCATTCTCCTGCCACCCGCCTGGCGGTGCTGGGTAACCTCGAGGCGTCCCGCGGCCCCAACGCTGCTGCCCCGCGGCGTCGCCGTCGTCGTCAGCTGCCGGCCAAAGATGGCTCCCGCGCCGGTCGCCAGCCGTGACTGCCGGCGCCCGCCAGAGGGCGAACTCGAGCGCGAGCTGCCCCCGTCTTCGGAGTAGTAGCTGACGGGCTCGTCTGCGGTCCAGGTGCAGCTGCCCACCGCACCACCCGGGGGACTGAGAAAACACCGGCCCTGTTCCGGGCTTCGGACGACGGAACACGCAACCGGATCCGGCCCCGGCGCGGGGAGTAGTCGGAGCTCGGGCAGCTGGTGGTGCTCGCAGCCGTTCTCGCTCGGCGTCGCCTGCGTCATCGAGCCGATGGCCGAGTCCTCCGCGAGCTTCGTCGAGCAGCTCTTGCTGATGGCCTGCGTACAAAGTTTATAATAATTTACTTGATCCAGTGCCAAATGTAAAGGATCATCAGCGAAAGCGATCGGTAATAATTGAATAAAAACGAACCTGCACCCTGCTGCGGTGGTACCTGAGCTCCCGGGTAGTTTTTCGGACGATGCAGTAGATGCGCGCGTAACAGACGACGATGGAGACGCAGGGGGCGGCGAACGCGAGAACGAAGAGAAAGACCTTGGGGTTCCGGCCGTTGGCATCGGCCAGGATCGAGCAGGAGCAATACTCTGGGTCGAGTCCGAACCGTCCCAACAATCCAAACCTATGGAAGTATAGAGATCGATCGCGATTACAATAGATAATCTTAAAATAATAATAGTAATGGCAACTGTGTACTAACCACGTGGGCAAAAGAGCACCGAAGCCGCTTAGCCACGTCGCCAGGACCATCAGGGTCAGGTGCTTGCGCTTGTACAGTCTGGGTGGGAATCGGGTCGTTAAGAGCCAAATGTGATTTATAAGCGTAACAATAATTGTAATAAAAAAGAGCCTGGCTCATCCGCCGCAGGCAAAATAACACTCACTTGGGATAGAGGCCTTCCATCATCACGAGTCGCATGATGGTGATGGCCAGGACCGTGAAGAGACTCGTGGCCACGAGTCCGTAGCGCATCAGCGGGAAGAACCGGCAGAGCAGCGGTCCGTGGACCCACGCGCCGTGCAAGAACGTTGACGTAGCCAAGGGTAAGTTGAAGCTGCAGCTCATTAGATCCGATAGGGACAGGTTCATGATGAACACTGCAGTCGCGTTCCTGAGCTGTCCCGGCATGGAATGTTGTTTATTTTTTTTATTTTCAAACGAGCATAAAATACTTTTAACAAAGTTTTTAGCAAAGTTTTTATCATGACATTTAGGTTATTTGCAGTAAGCCACTGTACCGCTATAAAATTAAGCCGCTAAAAGTCGTAAGAGCGTACAGGTACAATGAAAGGGCGTCAAGAGCGGAAACGTATATACACTAGAGACGCATAAAAGTGTGTCCCCATCGATCCATCCCTCAATTTTCTCCTCCGCGTCAATCAAACGTAGATGCCATCAATGAACGCTGACCCGATGCTATTCTCCTATCCCACCCTTTCCACTCAAACAGCCATAAAAGTAGCTGTATATACCAACGATCGAGGAAGCTTGGCGCTAAAACGAGATCCCACTATTTCCCCGGATGCGATCGGTATAAAAATGTTGTCTCCAAATTGCAGGGGCGAGCGCAGCGCCTGATCCATAGATCCCGAGATTCCGGGGTACAGAAGCCGATCGTAAAATCGAGGGACGAAGGTATATAAGCACGTGCGGGCCGATGCGTTTCGGGGGGTGGGGGGTGGGATCTCGAATTTCGCATCAGGACGCGGGACGGGAATGCGGGAATCTGTCGTCTGGTTTACGAGGTTCTTCTCGCCCGCGCGATGCGAGCTTTTAGCGCGCCGTCAGGCTTTTAGCCCCGAGAGCCGTGGCGAACCTCTTTGTGTGCCGATGTTGCTATACTTATGTACGAGTCGATGGACTTGTTGGGATGATTTTTTTTGTGCCACCTGCAAGTGTACGTAATAGAGGATGCAATAGTGTGGAGAATCGAACGAGGAAAAAGGGAATTATTAACTTGGCGTCGTTTATTTATTTAGTACTATATAAGAACACACGGGAGCCTTCTGAGTAACGAGAAAGTGCACGCGATGGATATGTCTACCTGCAATTTTAGGTTTTGGTATCATCTTACAAGAAGAACACGATCGCGGGTAAAGTGAGTCATGCAACGTGAGAACGGCCCGCACAAACCGAGTGCAGGTTTCTTTTGTTTCTTCGAGAACAAAGTTAATTTAATTTAAACCTCGAGTAACAACAACGTGTAATATATTACGGACGAGATCTCATTCAGCGGAATGATTCGAGAAAATTTCGTCCCCGAGAATTGCACGGAAAATCGTTTACGGGCGTATCGGGAATCGTGTTTTATATACCCAAAGATAATTAATTGCATGAGTGTTTGCGTGGGTTTTACACGAGCATCTCCAGAAGTAACCGAAGGAGTATATGGAACGATGTATGGGATGCGAAAAATGATAACTTAGACAGAATAAAAAGTACATAAGAATGCCGCGCGCGCTGGATGCTCTTTGGTCACTAAATCCAAAGCCGATTGTGAAAAGTATTTCGCCAATGATCAAATGCACAAGAGAAAAACCTTTTTTCTCGGGCAATAACAAACAAAAACTACCGTTAGATCTGCAACCAGGGGAGGGATAATGATGAAGATTAAGCTGTGTAGCATACATCCCACTACTTAACGTCTTCTATATTGTCCGACGTGTGCGTAATACCTGTCACGTGCAGGACAGTGCTCGAAGAGTAGAAACGAAGAAGAAGAAAAAAAAGAGGAGAAAACTTCCTTGTCCATATAAAATGTGCCCCGATTCCCCAACAGCTGCCACCCCACTGCTATAAGCGCATCAGCAATCGATGTACCATTGCTATGTGGAACAGATTGGTCCCAGCTACTCGTGTAATAGTCGAGGGGGTGCTCAGACACTCTGCGTCTCGTAGGCCGGTCGCGTCTGCACACCCGCATCAGTCTTCCGCTTTCAAAGGGAGGATACTTATATATAAATGCGACACGCGTCCCCTTGATTTTTCATGGGAAAAAGTTTTCACGTATTACTTGTACAGCTTGATGCGTGTGGTGAGTGTACAAATATAATGTCGCTTTTGCTCGATTTTCCTGCTCCCTCTCGATCGTTTCTTCTTCTTTTCCCAAACTCTGGCAATTTTGCGTCAAGATTATAAAATAGTACGTTCTTCATCGGAATGACAGGTACTTTTACAGTCGTCCATAAGTTTATTTATGTATAATCAGATGTTGAAGGGACCTTGTGTTTTCCGTTGGATTTTTTTCGAGCATCGAGCTGCTCTACGTTTTTTCGAAGAATCATCAAATTCTAAATTTAACAATCCAGTGCGCGGATGGAATCACGGTGGGTCAAAGAGACGATTGAACTTTATTGTCGATGGAAGAATGATGTATCGGCAATAAATGACAGGCCCAGAGTGTTTGGGTTTAATTTGAGAGCCCGCCAAACGCGCCCCTTTAAGAAAGCACATCTATCCGGGTTTAACAGTTTTTGGGGAAAGGAAAATGAGAAGCCGTGACGCGTTTGAATCATTTGCGCATTGTTGCCGATTCACGAAAAGCATCAAAAGAAAGGGAGAAGCCAGGAAGCGAACGTTGTGTATCTTGCCTGGCATCATCGCATCAAGATTACACAATTCGCATGAAAATTAGAGGAAAAGTTGGGGATCGGATCGATGTTGAACCCAAGGGGGAAAAGTCCGAGCGTTCGCAAATGAGTTGGATCACGCTTATACTGTATTATCCATAACGCGTTGTATCAAAAGGGCTCGTTGACTCTGCGTATAGGGCAAAGTGCATCAGTGGAAAAAGCAACTATCCCGTACGATTAATCGCATCCAATTTTTCTTCTTTTCCCATGAATCGATTATACGACATCCGCGCAGTACTGGTACACCGTCGACAATGAGTTTTTCATCCCACACAGACGTCTCATTTAGTCCCGGCACTATTATTCGCGATGAGTCAGTCCGCGAGTAATCACCAAGCGACGGGACGCGTAAAAACACGAGGAACCAT
Source organism: Copidosoma aretas (assembly GCA_030522625.1). Classification (NCBI taxonomy): domain Eukaryota; kingdom Metazoa; phylum Arthropoda; class Insecta; order Hymenoptera; family Encyrtidae; genus Copidosoma; species Copidosoma aretas. The sequence goes on from JAPYYV010002640.1 coordinate 28,229, forward strand.
TAAGTTGCACCGGCGCGGCATCAGGAGCGTAACATTTTCATCAGAATAAGTGAAAAGCTCGTGTATATGGTACATAGTATACAAGTATAAGAACGAGATGGACGGAGAGCGGCGTAAAAGAGCCGAAGCGGCGAAGCGGGTAAAAATAAAGTGCCACGCATCCATCGGCGGTTTGTTTAATCAAGAGCCGCGGCGATCGACGCCCGCGGCGGTGCGTTTAGTTGGGCCGCGCCCGATGCACCATATACGTATATATGATACAGGCGTTATGCCTATATGCTTACCCTGCATGCGTATACTACGCGTATACTGAATTAATTAGCCGACTGTATTGTCGTGTATCATCATCGGGACACACGCCAACCAACATGTCCCAGCTACAGTTAGTATCGCACTTTGTTTTTCAACCATCTCCAATTCGACTAATGTATATTAGCTTCGTTAATTACGCTATTTCACAAACATCGATACACATAACATTATTGGCTCCCGCATCAGGGCATTTCTTTCGATTTCTTTCCGTGAAAGGACCTAAAGGGGCGCAAGTATACATGTCATGTCGGGCATGAAGTGCGCTCATTCGGGAGTGCTGTACTTACACGGTAAAAGCAATAAGACTCAGTCCACCGTACACTATTTTGGCCCCGCGGTAAGAACACACAGCGGGTGATGGTTATTGTTCGTCCGCACGCCAAACGTTTTTCGGGGAGAAAAAAGAAATCCAGGTGAACACCGATCCTACGGGTACCCGGATACACACTCGCGCGAACGAAGCAGTGTACGACGCGCGGAGAGAGGGAGATATTTTGTATAAGCGCCGGGATTATTATTTTTTCTCCTCCGACCGCTGCGAGATTTCGCTCGTCGCGGGACGCGCGGGGGCCAGAGAGCGGGCGTCCAATAAACGAGAGACAAGCCTGCACACGAGTGGCGAACCCGAGGCGGGCGAGTACCGCGGGCGGGGGGGGGGGGGCGGCTTTTTTTCCTTTCCTTCTCTCGGGCCGATCCTCGTCGCGCGAAAATATACGAGAGGAGGGGAACAAGAAAAATCCCATACAGACCTTTCTGGCGCGAGGGAAGAGCGCGGCCAGGGTGATGATGTTGCCGGGGATGCCGACGAGGGTGAAGACGAGGCAGCAGACCGCCGCGAGGTAGAGCAGCCAGGGCGGGTAGCCGGCGAACAGGCAGCCGGAGCTCGCGGCCCGCGCGGCCGCCTCCCGGGGCCCGCCGCAGTCGCTCGAGCTGGCGTTCCAGGGGCCGAGGCCGGTCATCTGCAATCGTGGATCGAAGGTGTCAGGTCGCGGCTTTTGATGGACGCTGGCCGTACCCTGCCCCCTTCTCTCCTGGGTTTTATTCGCGCGCGATGATGAACGAGAATAAGTTTTCGTCCCCGAGGAAAGAGGGGTGCGACGATGTACACTGGCCGAAAGCTTATCGCGTGTACAACACGTGCCTCGGCCCATCGCGCGGATGTTCCGAGCTGTGTATTTATTTACGGGAAGTACGCGGGTTACTTACAACTGTGTACCGAAGATTAGGAAATTTGTTTGAGCATAGAGTGCTTGTACATCGTTATTTTTTTATTTTTCTTTGGTGTTTTTTTTCCCCGTATCGTATTCGACAGTAACATTTGGGAAATTCGAGTACTCAGCGATGCTTGATATTTCCCGAGGATAAAACATTTTCGATCGTCCAGAATGATGCAATGGCATTCGATTCATTCTCGTACGAGGATAATCGGGGTCGGAGAATGAAATATTTTGACAATGTGATTCGCTCACGCGTCCTGCGAAGACTTTCATTGTTCTCGTTATTCTGTTCGTAGACTCAACCGTGTCATTTGTTATGCTATCGATCGTCAGGCAAACTATTATTCACTTGCTTTTTTTCAGATGTGGAATAATGATCCCGTGAGTGAATTTCCCTCTATGAAGAGGTGATATTCTATTTTACTCACGCGTCATCAGACTTGGAAAATTAAAAGAAACGATTGCCATTGATTTTCGGAAATGCGAAAAAAAGGAGTCATGATTTAACTTTCTAATTTTTTAATTAAAAAAAATCAGAAGGATACATTTAGGGAAACATGGACATTTGCAGTATTTTTCACCAGAGCAAAAAGTTCAGTTAAATATTAATAATATTTTGGACGCAAAGTTGTTTTTTTAAGTTTCTCTACAAGTTTTGCCTTTTTATAAAGAGCCCTGTTACATATATATTTTACTATACCTCAGAAATCAAAGAAAAGTAAGAGGAATTCTTCGACACATCGAGTGAGATTCCCCGCCGCTTGTACCACACATCGACAAATCGAATTGATTTTCCTCTATCCCGCAAATAAGAATGAAAGAAAATGTTTGTCGCGATAAGGTAAAATAAAAGAATGAAAATAAAGGCTCGTACCTATTTCAGATAGGATAGAACGGGAGACTTGTTTAAAGCCCAGCAGCAGGAGCAACAGCAGCGAATAAAGTTTTAATGTTATTCTCTGGAGCGAAAGATAAAAAGCAGTAACGGTAGCGCGGCAATAGAGCCAACAACCGGCAGCAGCGGCGTGGAAAGCTGGAGCAAGAAGCAGAGGTGAAATTTGCCACGCGCCCGAGTGTTGTTTTCCGCGCAAAAAATAAGAGGAGAATTACGCTCGACTCCTTCGTCGGGCTTTTTTTCTCTCCTGCCTAAAAAGGCCCTGGTGGGTTATTATGTAGTGTACAATATGTGTCGGGGGTTTATTGCAAAGTATATCCACCACTGTTTGTTTTGCGGAACCCTTTTATTCGGGTTGTTTTGAACGCAGCATGATATAAAATAGGGGATAGAATTTGGAATTGGAAATAAGGTTTTTGCTACATTGATCGGGAAAAAAGTTCAGCGGCATAAATTTTCCGATGCAGATGTTTGAAGATTTTCAATAATGGAAATAAGAAAATGCTCTCTTGACCCTATTGTCGAAATTAGCTATGTACGAACGATGACACGACAAATATATGTATCCGTTATGCACCTGAAAAAATTAAAAATGTATTTTTTAGGCTTTTGGAAATCTGATCTTATTTTAGGTGTTACATTCTGTCTGAAATTGAAAGGACGGATTTTTTTTATTCAAGCAAATCGACTTCTATCCACTGTAACTTTATTTAAAAAAATATAGTTCTGAACAACATTGCGATCGATAGAAACGACAATTTTCTCCAAGTTCGAAAGATAATAGGAATAGAATAACGGGAGATTCGAAGAATTACCCGCATATGGATGATTTTAACGAAAATTGACGAATCCAAAGGGTAATTTTTGACCTTTCTTGATCCAACAAAGTTCCATTCCAAAGTTCTGACCCGCGCGTCGTTTAGCTTATACGTTATCGATTTCCGAGCAGTTCCCGTTGAAAAATAAACTTTTCCCAATCATTGGAAAACTTATTTCCAAAATATTTCAAGACAGTTTGAAAAAAGCGCGTCAACGGCTCTTCAGCCCAATGACCATTATTCTCCTCTCTCATGACACCACATTACTCACAAAAAAATTACAACCAGTTCCAAAGACGTACATTCTCTTTCACGGTGCGCGTACGGTGTTATTTATCCGAGAAAACCAGGACAGAAGGGAAGCATCTTGGCTTGGACAAAAAGTCGCGAAACACGCGTCCCGGCGATCGGAAAGTTCCGCCCCGTTGAAAGCCGTGGTCCTCCCCCCGCCCCCATCTCCGCCCCTCAGCCAGGCGCCGTTGGTCGGGCTGCGTCTTCTTTCCCCTTCTGACCCCTCGACGATGACTCAAAGCTCCATCGTTCGTACGTACCTCGCGAGCGCGCGTTACAAATATTTACAACGGGCGATCCCCGCCAACGCGCGTCTTGCCTACGATATCTTTTTTTTAATCCCCCTCGTCGGCTCGGGACGCGGTTCTCGTCGGCCACGCGGTCTTTGGGAGGAACTCACGGCTCTCGGCAGATTTTTTTCGACTGGTCGTGAAACTCGCGCCTCAAATATTTATGATGGGCATACGCAGCACGAGCTTCGAGCCGGGGCCATTGATTATGCTTTGGGGCCTGTCCACCGAGACGCTTTAGAAAACATCTTCGTTCTCGTACACCGGTACGTATCGGCAGAGTCGCGTGAACATCGATGACGAGTCTCCGGTCCGTACGAGCCGCGCGGGGAAAATCAAGGGAAATGACGCACAGCGAACGTACGAACGAAACAGCACGGACCTTGAGCTTGGCGCCTCGGTCAGCGGCGACCCGATCCCTGCACCAGGACGACGCCGCCGCGCGGCGCGCTCCCCGATCGCTCCCCGGGCGCGAACATGTTCGCCGGGAGCTCCGGGCCTCGCGGTCCTTTTTTATTCTTTTCTCCCTACTCCGTGCGCCGTTTGGCTGTCTTGCCGGGGAAAAAAGTCGAAGGCGCAGGTGTAGCCAACGGCAGGCGGCGCGCGCGGTACTACGCGGAACGAAGGTCGGACGCCTCGGCTCTCGCGCGGGTCGCGGCGATCGACTGTCTCGGGCGACGCGGACGCGCGCCACGGTATCTCCCACCCCGGTGGGGCAGAGGACGCGGAAGCGAGCGCGCGCGCCTGCGCTGCCCCCCCGACCCGCGCGTCGGCGTTGTCGGAACAGACGCGGCGGATCGTCGGAGGATCGCGCGGGAGCGGCTCTGTCGGGGCTGAGGCCGTGTGCGACGAAGCATCGAGCCAAAGGTTGCCCGCGAGGGTGAATTTCGTCTCGATCGTACGGACAAACTATTTCAACCCTTCGCAGCTCTCCCCGTGAGCCAATAGTAATGGGCTCTCGTGAAATTCACCTTCGTCGCCAAAATTGACAATCTTTTCAGACTGTATACATTGTTCACAAACACCACAGCGGCCCCTGTGTCTGCCCTGGAGGGATGCGCATTATTGACGAAAACTTTACTGCATATTAACTTGAAATTAAATCCGGTTGTTTGCTTGGCAAATGGTTGTTCGAGGTTTTTACAAATTCTGAAGTTACAGAGTTATCGAAAACTCAATTTTTAGAAAGATTAATATTATTGCATGATTCTTTTTTCTGATAAATTTTTATCATTTTATATGGAACAATTTCAAACTCTTAAGCGTTGTCAAAAGCATGCGCTGTATGGTTAAAAAATTTATGTCTTTTGTCAAACATTAAGTTGTGTTAAAAACGTATATCTCGTGAGTTCGCTTACTATTCTTTCACAGAACCAGCACGCGCAGATTTAATACATTTTTTCGATCATTTTTTTCTTCAATCTCATAATTCACGGAATGCGTATTAGAAACACATGTAGATAACGTATACAGTATAATTGTATACAATCATGAAAATATTTTTTTAAGGATTTGTAAACGTCTTTTCATGAAAATAAAGTGGATGCGGATAAAAAGACGCGAGCGAATGAAAAACTCCCAGAGAGATTGCAACTGAAGGTACTCTGGATACCCTCCGTTTGCGGCTACGCAGGGGCTACATGTCTGGGAAATAAGAAGTTACGTAAATTAGAAATAGCTCGACAGCTTACAAACGATAATTCGGAATTACAAAATTACGGCGTTACCGCGGTAACGAAATCATGATCATTTTAATATTTTAACTAAAAGATCCAGCGTTCGGGCGTTAAAAAGTTGAATCCAGTGTAGGACCTGCGTTTAGCAATATTCGATCTCACGTCGTGTCCGATTTTGTTGTAAAAGACTCTCCGGGGATATCACATCATAATCATACATCATGTTCTATAAGCCCCTAAGCGTGCATTACAAAAAAATAATGATAATAATTGTAATATCCGGGCAACCTCTGCGTATAAAACTCTCGTATACACGGCAAACGTCTCAGCTAGCTCAGCAGATTGGCTGTCCAGCATGTAATATAGTTACATATTACAACGTTGATCTTCAAATTACTCCTATAACCTATTATTTATGTGTGCCGTAAGAGCTTTCCATACTTAAGTACTTACTTCTGTTCTCAAGCACATTTATATGATATAATAATGAGCTACGAATGAGATTTTTTTTTTATTTCATGCCGCGGGGTGCTTACAAACTGGAACATAATAACTATTATCTTCTGGTTTTGGCAAAACGTACACTCAACGCATTTACTAAGTACAACAAAACTGAACTTATGCGACAATGAGAATGAAAATTCCCCAATTTTTGGATATTTGGGTACGTTTGCATGTTATATATATATATATACGTTAAAATCCCAAAGTAAATATATACAACATTATGCTAGATGGGTTCATTGAAAAAAGTCGGATAGGTACAATTATATTTCAGTCAAAAGCGCGGACGTCGCCGTGATTCCGCTCTCTCTCTGTTATTCCAGCGTACAACTCCGCTGTCCCTACATCCTTTTTAAAAATAATTGCCCTCAGTTACTCAGGGTTACGGAGCACTGGTCGGGGGAGGCGGGTGTACAAGTTGCGAGGCGCGTTAATATATTGTTGCTGACGAGGAGGGATATAAATACGAGTGAGTATTGGAATAGAAAGGCGGACAACGAATGGAGGGAGGGAGGGAAAGCTATGATATTAAGGTATTTGCCCGCGGGCATCGCATTAGTTATAATGTTACAATCTTTTCTTTTCACGCGGGGGAAATATAAAAGGGAGTAAGTGGACGGGTAGAAGGGCGTCTTGAAGCTCAGTTATACTTATATCAGCCGAGCTTGCGCTTGTAATAACCGTTGTAGGATGGAACTATCTGGACTGTGGCTATAATTTTGTGGCGTCGACGATTTTGTAATCTGACCCCTGTTTCCATTCATTCTCACGCCCACTCTCTTTCGAGAGAGAGAGAGAGCTCGTCCTCACTAACCACTGGTAACCAGGGAACATCAGTTTGAATCCTCGAAAAAGAGAGCGAAAACAGTATAAATAGCCGGGAAGGACAAAGAAAGGTGTAGCGCGTCACGCTCGGCAAATCCAAAAGCCAGTCGAACACGTTTTACACACAGAGCCGACGCGACTGTATGCAGAAATTCGGGTTCCGGTCGTCGGCGGATAAGGGGCCACTTCCGGGCCTTTGTCGCAGTGGATATACATAGGTATATAATTATGTATACTTCGAGCGAGGTGCATTTGTATGTATGGCGTGTAAACTGACGGTTTTATTAGCCAGCGTCCATCCAGCATCAGCAGCTCGGGAAGAGAGTGATAAGGGGAAAAACGAGAGGTACCGGATGCTGTTGGGCAGGGATACAATATCTTACAATGTACATATAGTGTGCAAATATAGTACGCGGAGCTAGTATATACCTGAGCTGACTCAGCGACTCTGATTCAACTGATACTTACATAAGATCATACACTAAGATGGCCAAGAATGAGTCGGAGCTCGAATGCTATATACAACACCGCACAATCATTTGCGGATATGTGGATATACTCATTTATGTATTGTATTACATACTTTTACCTGTGTAGGTATACGTCGAAATCTCTGAAAAATCACGAGTTAGAGGAGAAATCGACATTTCGCGTAACGTTTTTTCATCGAGATGTATTTTTTCGATTTAATTACTCCATGCATCCGCCTGATTCCCTTCAGGAATGTAGTTAAGTACAGTCTAAATTAACTTACCTATGGGCAAAATTGGAATATAATTGAATATAAATCTTTTGATCGGTCTGAAAACTTGATCATGCACACATAATTATAGACTTCTTAATTACTTGTTGATATATCGAGTTGTTAACGTAAAATACAAGGTTAAAAATATTTTTACACCTAAAATTGATGCAGTTTTAATTACACGCTTTAAAATATTATTTTAATAACATTCAATTTACAGTGTTCACCGAATTTCATCATTTTTTGTGTTGCCAATCTATGTATTTTTTCTCGATGGAAAAAGAAAGGTGTTTCATGGGGTGTTTCGAGTGCATCGGACCAAATCAAAGGTAAGTACACGAACTAGACTCACGGGACATGAATTTTTCAGTCCCTAAAGCATTTTGGGGCTAAACTTCCAGTTTTCTCCAATTCAAGATTTTTTTTTTTTCAACTGCACCATCTCCTTTTATCACACGTTTAAAATTCACGATTAAATCGTGACGCCAGAACTGACTGCGTGTGATTCATCAAACAATTCAATAATCAATGAGTCTGTTCGACATTCAGTTCGAATCTATGCGTAATTAAATTATAAGTATTCCCACAACATATAAACCGAGACGCGAATCACGTTTGTACATTACATCGAGCGCAACAAGTGTGCGAGGAGAGAGAGAGGGAGAATAATTTTTTCTCGATCGACGGCCGTATTGTATCCATACAGCAGTTGCCGAGTTATCTGTTGTGCCGCGCATAGTCAGCGATTTATGAATGGAGGAGAGGAATCGGCTCACGCTCAACCGACTGATACCGGCGAGAGCGCGAGGGAAATTGCATAATAAGTATAGTGGGAATTGACTCCTGGGGATAATCAGGTTACGAAAGATAGTAGGTATGTATATATATTTAGATCAACGGAAAGACTCGAAAATTATATGGACACGCAGTATTTATACTTATTAAGTATATGCCTCGTTATGTTGCATCAAAAAGTCTGATCTCAAAATGCAACCGTTTTATTTTTAATCATTCATTGTTGTCGCTCTCAACGAAAAATGACGGTGTATAGACTATAGTATACAGTAGATCTTTCGCTCTTTGTGTCAAAGACTTGCGAGAGTGAGCATAAAATGAGAGTGACATGAGACGACGAGTCAACTATTTCCGTTTCATGAATAATGTTTCATTTTCACAGGAAAAAATCATCAATTTTCCTCGATGATTAATAATACGGACCGGCATTGTTCTTCATTTCGTCCGGTAAGAGAAAACGCATAGGGCCAGACCGACTCTGTATATTACAGCATTATTACTATGCATACAATACACCCATACCGCAGGCGGGCGAACTCGCTCGCCAACTTTCGCCCGCCCGGTGAGTTTCATAAAAAAGACGTCGCGGCTCGCGTCGCCCACCGTCATCTCATACATAATAGGCCGAGACGCAGGTAAGTTATAAATCTGCGCATATACGCGTGGTTGCGCAAAGCTGTTGCTTGTAATACTTACTCGCTGTTATACATCAGGTCGAAGAATAATATTAGTACGATGACTTCCTACGTTTTCGCGCTGCACCAGCACAGCTGCTGATCACTACTATAATATAAGCAGCGGGAAAATCTATCGGTTTGCCTTATCGCTTGCGATTCACGTTCTGTTTTTTCCTCCCTTTTCTTCGAACAAATTGAATTTACGAGCTTGGCAATATATACGATTAAAACACAGATCGTTGCGTTTATTTACGAATGATTGATAATCTTGCGCACGTTGTAAGTTCTTACTTGTCATACGTGCTTGCTTTTTCAACTATTCGATGGAAGATCCGAACGTAATTACTAAATACAGTAACAATGTACAAGGGAGCCGGTGGAAACTTATTTGAACGCAAAATTGTAAACATTTTTTTGTTTTGTATCATGGGTCGCAAAAGTCGCAAATGTCGAGTCGCGGCTTCACAGAGAAAGTTTGTCGAGCTGCGGCTGAACGATAATCACTGTTTTTTTAGTTGGTGTAGAATTGAGGATACGCCTTTTTTTAATCACTGTCGAATCGCGGCTGAGTAACTTTCCAATTACTAATTGATATACCTATAACGACATTTTTCCGTCACATTTTACCCAGGCTTAGGACTGCCAATCTTTAAGAACAGAAAACCTGGCGTGCTTAAAAAATGTGATTCTTGTGCAATGAGCAAATAAATCTGTCATGGTTATTTCGGCCCTTTCGGCATGTATACAATCATACAGGGGAACATTTTTTGGATACAGTTTTTATGAAATTAAGGTAGTTATATCCCAAATTGAAATAATGATGAGATCTTCATGTAACTTTGCACATAGCTAAAATAATATCCAATAAGCACTCCACTACATTTTTTTGAGGCTATAAAAGTTCTTAGGAAGCAAAATATCAGTGTTCATATTTTTGATACTTTAACATGGAGGCTTATGAGGAAATGCCTTTTTCTGTACTTTAATAACGTATATCATACGAAATAATGATGAACTTTTGACGATATTTTTTTGTGTATTGCAAAAATATCTAACGATCTTATTGAATTTTACAAAATAACTCAAGGGTATTTGTGACATGAGAAATACATTAATAACCGTCTAAAAACTGCTAAAGGTTGTTATGTCTTCACATAAGTGCGAGAGAGACAGAAGGCATACCACATTGTCGAATCCGAGATCAAATCTGCTTCTGACTAGCGTAGTAGGGATACAACTACCTTAAATCGATCGGAGGGCTTAATCCTTATCGATATCTTGACATTTCAAGTCTCAAGAAATTTTCTTTGATTTGACAATACTATACGGCCACGCCCAGATGTTTTTATTTGGCAGACTGTTGTTGATAGCATTGTGGATCTGATAGGGAAATCACTCAGCCGAAATTGGACAGTAACTAAGAAAAGATACCCAGCCGCAAATTAGACGTAATTTAGAAAACGGAGCTTATCACCTGTAAGTCGCCACTGATAAAAAGCTTAATTACTTTCACTCCAGCCGCGCAACTCGACATATTAGCCGTAAAAGTTGCGGGCTAACGGGGTTTACCGCAGTCTTAATTAAGGGCCCATTCATAGTGGCGTACTTTGCTTGCTGTTGCTGACTATCGTTCTATCTAAAAGCATTGGACGAAAGTAAGCAACAGCAAGCAAACGCGCCACTATGAATGGGCCCTAATTGGTCACCGTCTACGAAAAAGCACATCCGACAGGGCAATTGCATCACGATTGAGTTCAAGGTTCAATAGATATTATATAATAATTGTACGAAAGATGCGGCGGACCACATCAGACGCGCCTTTTTTCTTTGACCCGCAGATAAGATTTCATTTACATGTATAATACTTACATGGTGAGCGCTTTGCTTTGGGCCTTGCTGAGTGCAGCAATTAACAATGACGGCTGTATATAAAATATAAGCCGTATTGACACGAAACAATACAACCGCCCCCCCCCCCCCCCCCCCCCCCCCCCCCGCCCCCCCACCCTTCACCAAACTCCCCCCCCCCCCCCCCACACACGAAATACAAAAAAACACCCTAAGTGACTGTCCCCTTGGAGTTCCCGGGGCCCCGCATGAACAGCCGCTACTGCGCCAGCTCATGCGGTTGCTGCGAAAGCAGCAGTCAGTCCGATGCCGGCTCTCGTGCGAGTCGGGCGATTGTTGAGCGGTCGTGTCGTGAGTGTTGCTGCAACGGGTAAACGGAGGATTATACATGCAGAACTTTGGTCTCTGTCAATATAATTGAACAAATACTTATACTAGATTTTCTGCGTTACATCTCTCGGTCTTTTGGCTCTTTGATGTGCATACGCGCTTACACCTGATGACCTTCGCTCTATACAACGTCTGATTCATCCGACCGAGTGTTGTTGTTTTTTTCTCTCTCCGTTCCAGTGCTTGCGTGCTCTATTTTTACCTGCTGCCCTTGTATATAAGCACAAACTTGATCGGTTTTTGACCGAGATTACCGAGTGCACAATCAATGACAGTATACTTTTCACGCGAGAGACAAGTGTTGCTTCTGAAGGTTTAACTGCGATGTCTGCAGTGTTTTGATTAGTATGTAAATAAGTACACGTGACCAAGGATATATATTATTCGCACAGCTGACCAACAACTATACCAGCAGACCAACGTTGAGCGACAGAGAAAACTTTGCAGCTAATGTAAGTAATGTTGTAATTTAATATTGTATTAATTAAATGCTGCGTTCTAAAATTATTGTCATCAGCAAGGTTTAGTAAATTTGGCGCGAATGGGGGAGGGGGGGTTGCTGTAATGCAGGCTAATTCTGTTGTTCTATTCTGCATGCAGACGACAAAATATTGTATTTACTAATTACAACATTGACAAGAGTCCAGAGCACGCATGATGGCACTGTCAAATCAAGGAATCTTGTGGGAGCAAGGTGACATTTTTTCCTCTCAAAAGTATACAGGACAGAGCAGGCCGCTATGCACCTCACGTGGCGACGTTTTTAAATTCGTGCATGGCGCTTGTATTTATCTCTGCAGCCTCTTATCTCCCTCCTCGTCACTGTAGCTGCGGCTTATTGTTTATTGCCTTTGCACGAGAGTACAATATAATCTGTTGTGCTATGGAAAACTCGGGAAAACCTAAAAACACGAGGTACTTTACGCTTACATCTGATCATTCGATGCCTCTTCTGCTCCCTACTTCGACCCAATGTGAACTTACCACCGCCGATCCTCTTTTACGATCTTCTCAAGCTTACTATACCTATATCTTCTTTCGCTCGCAGTGGCTGCAGCCTCCACCACTCTTCCCTTTTTTTTTCTTAGGGTGTATAGTAGCGATAGGTAAGTAAGAGTATACTTAAGTCAGTCAATAAACGAGGTCTACCAAATTTTCACACGAGCCATGTGCTGCGAAAGCCGGGCGGCGTCTCTTGTGTATTTTCTCAAAAGACTGGAGAAGCGCAACCATGACTCCGATCTTGCGCAACCTCTCGCAGCTCACTCGATTTCATTTTTAAGTTCAGCTAACGCGGCTACTTACCGATCAGGGCAGATAATTGTTTTTTCAATTTCTCTCGCAATGATGAGTGAAAAACTCGCATCCTCGTGCGCGAAAACAATTACGTAGCCTGCGCGGTTTATCAAAGAGTTCCGGGAATCGTGGAAAAAAAAATATATAGTTACTTCACAACGCAACGAGAGATCGGTGCAGACGCACTAACAATTTCAAAGTCCGTACGCGAGTCCATGTACTTATACTTATTGGGCACGCACTTTGTATTGCACGTGCTGCATCTAGATTCAATCTCTCCGAGGTCTATTAAATATATATTGTATAGTCGTTCGATTCGTTACTCGTTCGCGATGATCGATGTTGCGGCCGCGCATTCATCGTTTATCAATTATCCATGGCACGATTTCGATCTCATAAGTAGCTCGCCTACCCTATTGTGCCTGTTTGAGAAAATTAACGTCTCGTCTTTTCACCTAAGCATAGAGTAATTTTCTGTGAAAATACCATGATAACGAACGCGAGATATCGTGACCGGTAACGAACAAATTTTCATTCAATTTTCAGTGACCCATTATCAAACAACAGTCCTGTAGATATAATTTGAATTTCACGAAGACGCGTTGTATATTGTTTGCGATGTTGGTTTTTTAAAACGCGTGCAAAAAATCATGAATGAAAAGTACAAAAATGATTGTCAAGACACGGTCTGCGAAATAAAAAATATACTAGTTGTTGAGATTACGCTCACGTGAGGCGTGGGTCCCGGTCTGACTACTATAATACAAGCATAATACTTGTACAGGTATCATAATATGTGCGACGACGGAAAAGAGGAGAAGTTGGCCAACACCAAACACCTCTGCTCCTTATATCGCTCGTTAGGTATATTGTATATATAGTATGTGTATCGTGGGCGAGTCGTTCTGCAGGTCGCTCGGAAGGTGCTCGCGCTTTAGAACGAGAATGAAAAAGAACAACAATCGACCTACGCGCTGCGTCAACTTCGTCCCGAATAGTTGTTGGTATTACGTTAGCGACTACTCTCAAAACAACAAAGATCGAGCAAAGTATATACTCTGCAATGACGTGCACGGGGAGTACACTTATTCCCCGGATTTCCCCACGGAATCCGGATGATAGGAGCTCGATCGCGACCGCCTGCAACGAGTACAAAGATCGGTACTATACATGCTTTCACTCGCGATTCTCCCAGACCATCTTACCCAGTGCGATAACAACGCGCATTCACTTACCTGGTTTTATACTCTGCACGCACGGCACGTGCATGTGTGCCACTACTGTTGTGAGTCACAGGCGCGCGCGGATTGTTTTGCCATTGGTCGAAAATCGCACCGGTATGACGTCAGCTGCAGCACGGGAATTCGATTCATCAAGTACTCTATTATACCTGTGTTTTTTTTATACTCGTTTTTTATTCGTCTGCGTATCTATGTATGCTCTTCGGGTTACTACAGGGGCATGAAAGAGCGGTCCATCAACAACGCGCGGGTGAGTCAGTCAGAGGCTAAAAAAAAAAAAAGAACTCGAGTGCCGGTCACGGCAAGAACGCTCAGGGTTACATTAACGGTCCTCTACAGTTTCAGTTCCGCTTTTCATCAGTTCGTGTATATGATGGAAGTCGATGAGTTTCTTTGATTTTTGGCTTCTAAAAAGTCGTTTTGAAATGTTCGAAAAAATTGAGCCACAAAAAATTGTGTGCCACTGGTAGAATACAAGACGTATGAGAGATGTGTATTAGATGCGGTAACGACCATACTGTATTTTTACGGCTTTCGAAGATTATTCCTTATCCTTATCCGAACGGTCATTTACGTCTTCGAGCCGGTGTGTGTGTACTTATTATCTGTTTTGGGGCGCTAAAAAAACCAGAGATGCTTGTGCACGATAATGATTACAGAAATTTTTCGATACGAGGATTTTTTTGTTGAAAAAGTACGAGACGCTGCGCGTGTATATAAATTTAAGTCAGAGGAAAGTATTGGCTACACTATAAGCGAAGCCAAAAAAAGCCGAAGATGCCAAACAAAATTCAGCTGCCGCGGATCGCTGAGCCGTCGTCGATGATTCGATGCTTGCGGATCTGAAACATATTGGCCGAAAAAAAAAAAAGAAACCTAAGCGCCGGCTGTTGCTGCTGCTGCTGCCTCCGCGCTAATGCTCCTGCATGCGTCAATTAAGAAGCGCGCGAGTTTGAATTATTTAAACTGGCAAAACCGTCATGCGGCGGCGA